>BQNB010065244.1:1627-28399 GCA_026074375.1 Tanacetum coccineum | reverse complement strand
ACTTTGATTGTATATTTCTCATCTAGTGACTTGAATAAATTAATGCATTAAATTGGTGATGTGAAAATCTATTAAAATGTGTAAAGTTCAATACATTGTGATAGTTTGTACATAATAATAAAAAGTTGATGCGGCAATGATGTGATAGCATATCGAACTCTATATTCCACCTTGCATTGGAGATGCTCTTAGAGCATCCACTATGAGGTTTAATAACATGTCCAAAAAACAAGGTTTATGTTTTATATTAAGCCATAGTGGGTCTCATTTTATACCTATGTGACATTAAAAGGTCCTAAATATCAACATTTTCATAATCTCAAGACTTTTAATGCATGTGTTGTGTGAAACAATTATAAACCTAAAGATGCTTAAATACGTTTATTAACTCAAAAGGTGTAAAACGCATTGACTTGGCATGAAAAATGTAATTTGTAAAGCTTTATAGTATTTCACCATAGTGGAAGCTCTTAGCAGCAAACCCCCAAACACCCCCCCCCCCCGCACTTTAGTAGCCAAACACTCATAAGATTTTTTACACGCTCTTAGCAGCAAACCCCCAAACACCCCTAATTTAAATGACACCACATACACTCAATACACTATGAAAGTGCCATCTCATGTGTATATTTAATATAAGTGGGTCTTAACAAACTTGAAATATACTATAAAAGTGGGCCACAGAAGGTTTATTGCATGCGTGTCATCTTCTGAGTGGTCAATTAGTGACTGTGGAGCCTGATATGGGGATCACTCAATAACTGCTGGCTATTCAGACGGTGACACGCAAGTTGTGGACCCCTTCTTAACTTGTGTCACAGGGGCACAAGTTATAGAAATATTGCATGTTTTTTTGACTTTGATTGTATATTTCTCATCTAGTGACTTGAATAAATTAATGCATTAAATTGGTGATGTGAAAATCTATTAAAATGTGTAAAGTTCAATACATTGTGATAGTTTGTACATAATAATAAAAAGTTGATGCGGCAATGATGTGATAGCATATCGAACTCTATATTCCACCTTGCATTGGAGATGCTCTTAGAGCATCCACTATGAGGTTTAATAACATGTCCAAAAAACAAGGTTTATGTTTTATATTAAGCCATAGTGGGTCTCATTTTATACCTATGTGACATTAAAAGGTCCTAAATATCAACATTTTCATAATCTCAAGACTTTTAATGCATGTGTTGTGTGAAACAATTATAAACCTAAAGATGCTTAAATACGTTTATTAACTCAAAAGGTGTAAAACGCATTGACTTGGCATGAAAAATGTAATTTGTAAAGCTTTATAGTATTTCACCATAGTGGAAGCTCTTAGCAGCAAACCCCCAAACACCCCTCCCCCCCCCCCCCCCCCCCCCCCCCACCCCCCCCTCCCCCCCCCTTTCGTGCCGCACTTTAGTAGCCATTCTTTAAGATTTTTTACACGCGTGGTAGTTGCACGACACACAGGAGCACAAATGCACAACCCAGCCAAAATAGCAAAGAAGCCAAGTATTTATAAACGGATTAAAGATTTTAAAGGGTTGAGTAAATGTCACAAAAGTCTAACATACTTTTAGGCAACAATTTTATAAGACCCAAGAAAGATGATTAAAAAACTAATTAAAAGAGGATAAAATCAGGTCCTAACCTATACATAACACAAACTAACTCAGATGACTCTTACAACTTGTGACCACATAGACTTGTGCAAATTTTTACTAGTGAAAAATGAGACAATTTCATAGAATATTTTTTGTTGATTAAGCCATTTGATTAAATTTTAATTGTTGAACATAGTTACCTTACCATTACCAACAGGTAAGGTACTACTTACGGACATATATACCTTACCAAGAGGCATGTAGTACACATTTTTTTTTCGTTCAAAAAAAATATGTACTACTTACAGACTCTTTCCATATGCAAATAATCATTTTATGAACTAGCATGCAGTTGTTGATCAAACACCCACAACATCTCCGTACGTACGTGCTATTTTACAAACAACATCGACCTTGATATTTAATATTAGACCATTCTCTAGCCCACAAACATCCATGTAAAACACCACAAACGCTAGTGAAGCAGCTTTGGCAATATGCCATACTTCACGTATATAAGATTATTAAATTCAAATGTAAAAAAGCCGTTAGAAGTATATATTTTCAAAATAGTTTCTCGCTTTTCCTCGCTTAGTGAAATTTGTTACCTAACGACTCAGTTTTAAAGAAAGTATAAAGAACATTTAAACAAGTTGTTAGGTATAATAGTAGCGTTAATTTATTGTATTACCAAAAACTTGCGGAGTTGGGGATATTGTCTACGAATAAAAATCCCCAAAAACCTATAATACGTAGCAGGCGAGATGAAATGTAAAACTTCAATAAAGATTCATTCAACAAAACAAATAATCATATGAATTTGATTTTGACACCTGATTAAGCGAGATGTAACAGTTACCAGATTCAGCGCGTTTTTATTTATAACATTTGAGTTACTAATACAATGGAAAAATAGATGTGTTATGTTAAAGAGACTTTCTATGAATGAATGTCAAAACTAGCTAATAAAAACTGGAAGTTGTGAAAATTGCAAATTGTGCAATAATCATCTGGATCTCCATTACTGTAATTTACTTGGTCGTTAATCTGCTTGACCTCAGGAATTAAATCTAAAAATTCTAAATTTGGGCTTTTGCACATAAAATCAACAGAAGTTTCATACAAGCTTATAATTGATCGATAAATAGTTACCACTTTTAACCAAAAAAAAAGAGTTTTAATCTGCCCTGCAATTAGTTTTTAAATACTCTCTAACTATTTTATGTAAGGTACCTTGACTTTTATGTGTTCTAACAAATTATTAATTAAAAGAGGCTTATCGATGAATAGCCACTTTTTATCATTCTTTGTCACCATTCATTAACACAACATTATCTCTAAACCAACGAAAAAACTTTACAAATTTCGTGAATTTTAATTTCAACAATATTTAAAAGATGTTTTTCCTTTATTTCTGTTCATTTTGTGATTAAGCCCTTAAGTGGGCTCATTTTGGTCAACAACACACCAAGCACACGGGCTTCATTTTGGTCCACACACAACATGACCAACATAAAAATTACAAAAAAAACTCCCTCACATTATAATATACTCAAAAGAGACGTAATACGACGTCGTTTTGCTTGTTTACTTACTTTTTCATTGTGTTCGAGAGCCATCAGTTCGTTTTTCCTTGGTCGACTATTTTTTGGGACTGTGCCATTTTTTGGTTTTTCCATTTTTTAACTTAGTCAAGATTGTATACGCGCACGAGTAGATATAATGCGGAACATACAAGTATGCAATATAAAAAAAAACGTCGAATACAAATTAATAGTCAGCCCCGTTGCAACGCACGGTCATATTTTACTCATTATTCGTTCAAAATCAATTCGAACAAATTTAATGCCGCCTTGGGGCCGGCCATTGAGTTTTTTTCCCTTTTTTACTTTAGTAACATTTTTGGCTGCGAGTATAATAACGTGACAACTTACAGTAGGCAATTAATAATAGGAGAATACAATTCTAAGCCTATTGCATGCTCGGGTACTTTCCCATCAATATTAGTTCAAAATCGATTGAATAAAAATTAAGGCCAAGACTTACCAAGATAAAGCCATTTAAAATCAATACAAAAAAAACAAAAATAAAAAAAAAACAAAACAGTAAAAAATTAATTGTCACACAGTTACAAACCGCCACGCAGCAACGAAAAAAAAAAACCCGTCTAGCATTAGCAACGCGCAACCGCTTGCCGTTTTGGCCGCCTCGCTAAGTGCTATTGTACCCGACCCATTGCGGCTTCCACTTTTAGGCCGACCCATTGACACTTTTTTTTTGAATGTAGGCAGCATTAAAAAATAATTTATTATAAACAAGTTTGTTATGTATAATAGTAGCCGTTAATTTATTGATTACAAAACTTGCGGAGATGGATAGTGTATACGTATAAACAAATGGACAAAAAGATGAGTACGTTAAAAGAGACTTTCTATGAATGAATGTCCAAACTAGCTAATAAAACTGGAAGTTGTGAACTTGCAAATTGTGCAATAATCACTGACCACCATTACTGTAATTTACTTGGCTCGTTAAACTACTTGACCTCAGGAACTTAATCTAAAATTCTAATAGGCTTTTGCACATAAAAACAACCAGAAGTTTCATAAAGCTTATAATTGATCGATAAATAGTTTACCACTTCTTTACCCAAAAAAAAAAGAGTTTACCACTGCTGAATTCGTTTAGAAATTACTATCTAAGAACATTTATGTCATGTACCTTGACATTTTATGTGTTCTAACAAATTATTAATTAAAACGAGGCTATTATCGTTGCTAGCCACTTCTTTTATCATCTTTGTCACCATTATTCACCAACATTATCGCTAAACCAACGAAAAACTATACAAATTTCCGTGAATTTATAATTAAGTACTACGTCTTAATGCTGATTCTGTAAACGTCTAGAGTTCAAGACAAAAGCATCACCAAATTGAAAATATCTATAATTTAACTACAACATTAATGCATCAACATTTACAACTGAACACAAACACACGAAAAATGGGCACATCAGAAATTTTGAAACGTCAAAACTTGTTTGCCAAACCAAGGATCACACACTTATTGGGCATGTTTGGTACACCAGATTGTCAAGAGATTATGCTTATTTTTTTGAAAAATAAGCTATTTAAAATATAAGCTTTGTTTGGTAGACAAAATTATAAGAGATTATAAAAAAAATAATCTTTCATAATCTCTTAAAACCAAATGCTACTTCATGCAGCTTATAAAAATAATCTCTTTTCATAATCTCCATCAACATCTCCATCTACAGTTCCACCTCCAGTTTCAGCAACAGTTACTTTTGTCAAACATACCCATAGAGTGATAGGTCTCAATCAACGCTAGTAGTCTTTCTCAATTTGAAATATTATTCCGCTCGTGATGAGAACGAACCATTAATTTTATCCCGAACCGACTAATTTTTTGATTAGATTGAATTTTAGTTGAGAACAACTTTCTTAAGAATAAGGCATTTAATTTAGCTTCATGTGGATATCAATTCTTAGGGCATCCACTATGAGAAGTTTATAAAAAAGTTTAAAACTCATGAAAAGGTTTATCTTTTGTTTCAACCGTATTCATAATTTAATGCGTATGTTATGGTTGAACATTTCATATTGTTGTAAAAGGTTTATACATAGTGGTATATATGAGGTTTATACTATCAAAAGCTTTATAAATTTATGACTTGGCATTTTATAAACGTACTGAAAAGTTTCACCATTATGGATGCTTTTAGCCTAAAGAAAAAGATCTTATTGAGTAATTCACGTTAATCAACTTATGACTAATTCAAATACTAATCCAATTTAAGTTAACTCATGACTAATTCAACACTCATGATCACATGCTTAATGAGGCCACTTCTTAGTAGCAAAATAATTATCCTGTGCCGCAGTTTTGGCGCTCAGATTTACCTCGCAAGCACAACCCACGATAGTAAAGAGGCCAATTATTATACACAGATAAAAAAAATGATTACGGATTGGCTATTTTTTTTTAAGGCATATGTCACTTTGTAAAAAAATTTGGTTGATGCAAGCGTTAACCTCTTAGGTTTGAATGTTTGATGGGCTCGAATGCAAATTGGTTTGGCAACCTGCTTGGTTGGTTGACGAGGGAACTTCCGTTCTATTACGCATTAACCGAAAATGATAATAGATGAATGAGACGTATAGTTAACCTTTCCAATCCAATGATAGAAAGTTTTGAAATTCATCTAATCTACTAAAATGGATAAATTAGGGACAATAACATTGTGCTATCTTATATTATAACAAAAATAGTAACTAAGGGTGCATTTGGCAAAAAGTAGCAATAACGGTGGTTATAAGTATTATGTGTGGGTAGTAGCTGTTTTTTATATATAAACGTTTGGTAACGTAACTGTATGTGTAATCATAATGTGTAAAACGGTTTCTAAATGCTTAACGCTCTTAAATGGTACTTCATGGAGCGTTGAAAAATAAATATTCCGAAAAATCGAGAAAACTATTTTTTGTATGTCAAACGAGCTTTAAATATCACAACGCTCAACCCTCACTGCTCCTAAATAGTCCACGCCAAACACATTCTAGGAAAGTAAGTATACTTCTAGCCGGCTAACACAACTATCCGTAATTTACAATAACCACACAGTTCAACCTCCAACTACATATAAATTGGTCAAACAATTTAATTAGTACAATGGAAGTCCAAACATTTAACAAGTCTCATTGACTTACCATTGACATCGATCACAAGTTCTCAAACGAAAAGAAACAGGCATATTAATCGGACGGCTGCCGGCCTTCCCATTAAACTTACTAGTTAATTATGATATGTCATTATCCAAAAATAGACATAAGAAACCAATATTGTCCAGATGTTGCTCCAGTGGAGAATTGGTTTGTTAAATTAGCGATAATACTTTCTTACATTGTCTATTAATAAATTACAAAAAAGAAAATAAAATATAAGAAGTACAGATAAAAAAAAAAATAAAAAAAAATAAAAACATAATCGGTTAGTCAACCGGTTTAACCGGTTTTTATGTAACCGGTTCGGTTAAAACCGGGTTTAACCGGTTTACAAACCGGTCCGGTCGATTTCTCTTAAACCGGTTACGAAACCGCCGGTCTGGTTTGAGAAAACCGGTTAAAAAAAACCCGATTTTAAAAGAAACTGATTTCGGTTTTTTTCCGGTTTGATTCATGAACCGGTTTTTTTACAACTCTAGTTCGTTATGGGTTTTGTTAATACGTGCCCACTAGGCACATGTTAAAGTGTATTCAATGAACATTTATTATCCTTTTATAACCAAAAATGCATTTAATGAACATTAATTATAGATAAAACGAGTTAGGTTCACCCGCGCCCCGCTGCGGGATGTTTGGCGGCCGGTGTTTTTGGTTGGACGTGTTAGAAGGTATATTTTAAAAAAAAAAAAAAATTAACGGTCGTTAAGTAACGACCGATTTGAAGCACTGTTTTGGTGCATTCTAAAAAAAAACCTAACGGTCGACCGCTAGTGGGGAAAGGGGTATTTTATAAAAAAAATTAAAATGAGGGCAGTTTTCGTAATTTAACACATAGTGCGAGGGGGTATTTCGTAAATATTTGAGG
Organism: Tanacetum coccineum; assembly: GCA_026074375.1. Taxonomy (NCBI): domain Eukaryota; kingdom Viridiplantae; phylum Streptophyta; class Magnoliopsida; order Asterales; family Asteraceae; genus Tanacetum; species Tanacetum coccineum. The sequence continues at coordinate 21,189 of BQNB010065244.1, read as the reverse complement.
GGCTATTTCGTAAATAAAAAAAGGAACGGGTCGGGGCGGACTGGGTCAGGTCGACCCGACAATACCGATAACTCAGAAAGTGTGAGTGAATATTTTGAAAAAAAAAGCAAAAAAAAAACAATTTAAAAAAAAAATGTTAAAATGTTCGGACATTCATAAAAAAAACAGACCGATGACAAAAAAAGTGCGAGAGAGTATTTAAAAAAAGAAAACAAAATTTTTTTTTCTAAAAAAAAAAAACCGAACCGAACCAAGAACCGAAAAAATCTCAAAATCAAGAACCGAAACCGGAATCGATGGTTCTGGTTCCGGTTTGGTTCTTATCGGTTCCGATTTGGTTCTTCGTTCCGATCCGGTTCTTTAGTTCTTTTGCTCATCCCTAATTATGATTGCATTAGTGATGCCTGGCTGGTCTAAAAATAATTTCACTGTTAGTTATTTAAAAGATAGTTCTTGTGAATTGATTCGGTTTTCACAAAATTTATTCAAGTGTTTGTGAATAGATAAAAAAGGAAACTTAAAGTTTTAGCGAGGTTTGAGGAAGCTTAAAGTTTTATTCATAAAAGAAACAGACCGATGACTAAAAGAAGTGCGAAAGGAGGGTCTTATTCCGAGAAAAAAAAAAGGAAAATTTTATTTTAAAATTTTTTTGAGAAAAAAAAGTTTACTTTTAAAAACTTTTTGAGAAAAAAAAAAGGAAAAAAAAATGTTGAAAAAAAAACTAACTGTTAAGAAAAAAATATTCATAAAAAAACAGACTGATGGCTCCGACAGTGCGAGAGGGTATTCCGATGTAAGAAAAATAAGGGAAAAATTTGATTTTAAAAAATTCGTTTTAGAAAAAAAAAAAAAGGAAACGGCGAACGTTTAGACGGTGCAATCCGCGCAAGGTCATGAGGATAACTTAATGGTTTTTTAATAAAAAAACACCCGATGACATCAAACAGCGCCGTAGTGGGTATATTCCGAGAAAAAAAAAGTAAAGTTTTATTTTAAAAAGTTTTTGAGAAAAAAAAAAGGTTAAAAAAAAAAGCAATGTAAAGAAAAAAGGACAAAAAGAAAAAAAAAAGCTCATTAAAGGGGTGGGGCCGGGTCAAGGGCGGGTCGCATTAAATTTTTTCGGGTCGGGGCGTCTGCCTATTGTATAGTATATATAATTAACATGTTTAGATACATTCTCTCTTTAAATAGACAAAAACTTTCCATTTAAACACACACTAACATGTGCCCAGTGGGCACAAGTTAGCAAATCCCATTCATTGATGAAAAATAAAGGGGCAATTTTATATTTTCTTTTAATAAAGTTAAAAATTTTATATTTATCTAAATATGTTTTAAAAACATTATACATTACTTTAAGTATAAATGAAATTAATCATGAAGATAACAAGACATATGAAATTATTCCAAAAATAAATGTCAACATTGATCGAAAGAAGAAAAAAAAACTGGTTAGAACCGTTCTAAAGGTCCAAAACAGGAAATGATACACTTGCTAACCAATACTTAGGGCATGCTTGGTTCATATTAAGGAATAGGAAAGGGAAAGGCTAAGGGAATGCAAAGGAATACTAATGGGTATTATGTGTGCTTTGTGATGCCTAGTTGGTTCTAAAGATATTTACTGTTAGTTATTTTAAGTTCAGTTCTTGTGAATTGGATGCGGTTTTCTCAATATTTATTCAAGTGTTTGGTGAACTAGATAAAAAAAGTCTTATGACTTCCTTATTAAATGTCACCAATATTATTTGAAAAGAGAAATAAAAAATATGAAATAAGAAAAAGGGAGCATCTTCCAAAAAAATATTTAGAAATTAAGAAGGAACTTGAAAAACAAACAAATGGTATCTTGTTACTCATCGTATACGAGATGCAATGAATATGTAAAAAGAAAATGAAACGAAAAAAGAAAAAAATAGTTAATCATGACTAGTGACAGTTTGAGAATAAAAGAAAAGAACGTGGGTATATTTTCAATAACCCCAAAATGTTGGGTAATGAAGTATGGGCCAGCATGGGGTATTCATTGATTATATTATGTTAAACCAATCATTATTTTTCATTTCTTTTCCCATTACTTACCCTCTATAACCCTCAACCAAGCACCCCCTTAATTCTATTATACAAAATTTAAGCAATTTATAATTTAAAAATAAATTTGTTAACAACAAAAAAATAACTTAGGGCCCATTTGGTTTTAAGTAGGTGTAAGATTAGGATTTGGATTTGGTTTAGGATTTGAATTTGAGGTTGGTGTAGGAGAGAGAAAAGTAATATATATTCCCATATGGATTTGGGGTTGGTGTAGGATTTGGATTTGGGGTTGGATTTGACTACTAATATATATTCTCATTTGCAATGTGCAAATTTTCAACCGCACCAAAGATAGAAAATGACACAAGACTCGGGAAATACAAACTTTACACTTTAAGCAACTAGCAACTGTAAATTAAACTTAATCTAACAGGGTAGGTTAAGGTGTAAGGGTGTAACGAAACAAATAGTTGGTGTAATTCCTAAAGGATTGGCTCTACGGGTTTTTCTAATGGATCATCACTCTAAAGATGAGAGTGGAAAAGGGTTTAAACGAGAGGTTAACTAACCGGTGTAGTTAGTTAATAAGCAACATGTAAAGGCGATTTGGGTGTAATCCTAAAATTTACCAATTTAAACAAGTTACTCCAATTAAATCCATAATACTCATTATTGTGGTCTCGAATAGATATACCAAGCCAAGTTCTAAAGTCTACAACATCACCGGCACACTCATATTTTGTGGAATTTGGGTAAACATTTGGAAACGGAAAGGTTAAATCCTCACAATATCTAACAAGGGTTATTGTGTGCGGGTTATGTAACATGTAATTTCACAAAAGTATGCTTGAAAATTTTTAAATTTGAGCATAATTTAAGCATTTTAATTATTTTAATGTGAAAAAATATGACAAGTAAACATTCTAATTCCATCCCTCCACTTGAATTATACAACGTCCTCGTTGTATATATAAAACATTAAATACGAGAATTTAAAAAGAATTAGAATGAGAAACTCCCCTGATATTTGCTCGGTAGATTCTCCAAGTTGCGTTTATGAGCGAGATTATGTGTTGTAAATGCGTCTGAATTCCATCGTGACTACAATCACACATAAGATTCCAGAAAATATGCATTCCATCAACTTCGTCGATATTTCTTTCTCGGGGTCCTGTATAGAATATTAAAAAACCATATGCATTCCTATCTTGTTACCCACGGTTAATTTAAACTAAACTAAACAAAATACATGTCAGTTTTGGTGGATACGTCGTATCAGGTTAGTGACTACGCCGTATTCCAGAACTGACAATAATGTTTTTAAAGTGCAATAAAAATAAAGACTGATAACGTCCAGACAATCAATACGCCGTATGGTATGGAGCAGATACGTCGTATTGATGTCTGGGAAGACAAACTTGATAAAATTAAATAACAATCCGGGTTGTCTCCCGGGAAGCACTTTTGTTTACAATGAAGTCTTTAAGTTAGATTTGTCTTCAGCTTCTCTTCATTCCATCTCATGCACGCTAATGTGCCCGCGTGTGAGCCATTCTTCCATCTTCGCATTTCGAATGTAATCGGGTCCTAGATTCAAAACTCCTTTGTAGAACCCCTTAAGCTTTTGGTATGCATGCGAGATTCCATTCTTCTCATCATTCTTACTTACCTTCAGTAATGATGGGATCTTGTTGCATTGCTCATTAGTGTGGCATTTAAACCTCGGATGTGATCGCACCATTTGGTAAGTTACTTCATCATCACCATTGTAAATGGTAATCATTCCATCAAACCGTCTTGCTTTAATTCCAACTTCTCTTAAGAACGGTTCGCCAACAATAACATCACCCATTCCTTCATCACGATAAGCATCCATATCTTCCAAAAATGCAAAGTCAGTCACAACGGAAAAGGTTCCAACAAAAATAGGCACATTCATTAAGGCTCCTACAACATTATCCCCTTTGTTCACCATCTTATCTTTCATTATAGAGTTATGAAACTTTTTTGACATCACATTAACGTACAATAACGAGAAGAAGTTGACGTGTGTAAATTCAAATCCTATCATTCATGAAAACTTTAAGTTGTGAGCATAATCTATATTTGTCCATTAGATTGAGGGTGATATGCCGTGGATAATTTGTGAGTCACACCATATCTTTGTAAAGCTTTTTCAAGCTGGGAATTACAAAAATGTGTCCCTCTATCACTAATTAAAGCTTTAGGAACTCCAAACCTAGCAAATAAACTTCTTAAAAACTTAACAAAAACATGCGCGGTCATTGTAGGTTAAGCTTGGCTGTTGACCTATTTGGACAATAATCGACAACTATTATATGTATTCATTACTTAGATTAGGGAAATGGTCCCATAAATTCTAATCCCAACATCAAAGACTTCGCATACCTGAATGTTATTTTGAGGCATTTTGTTCTTTGAAGATATGTTTCCCGATCTTTGACATGCATCACATCGTCTTACGTACTCATTAGCATCCTTAAGACATTAGGCCAATAAAATTCAGACTCGTAAACCTTCTTTGCGGTAATATTAACACTATGATGCCCACCTGTAGGTCCCGAATGACAATGTGCCAGAATTTTAAGGGTTTCGCTTCCAGCCACACATCATCTTATTATATTATCCACGCACAGTTTAAATGCATATGGTTCCTCCCAGAAGTAAGTCTTGACTTGCGAGAAAAATCTCTTTCTTTTCTTAAAGGTCCAATTTGGGGGAACAACCTTTCTAACAATATAATTAACAAAATCCGCATACCATGGTTCATCGTCTTTAAACTTGGATTTTAGTTCCATTTAAATGCTCGTCGGAGAATTTATCAGCAATTTCCCTTTCAGTTAACACCTCCATATGCGGACTCTCAAACCTAGATAAGTGATCTGCGGCCAAGTCTTCTACTTTGTATCGTTTCTCCAATACTGTGCCAAGGGATAGTTGAAATTCCTGGGGTGTTTTTTTTCTTTTGATGACAGTCCTGTTATTGAGCAAGGAAGCTGAGCCCTCTTTCGTTCATTGTCTCGTACAAGCTTTCATTCAAGTCTTGATTTATTCGTCAGTAAACTATTTAGATATTTAGCGTATTTTGGTATTTGCAATAGGGCTTCGATAAACGGAATATTAATATCTAGTTGTTTTAGATTCTCCAAAAAAATTTGTTGCAGTGCTTCTTCCTTTTCTTTTCTCACTCGGTTTAGGAAAGGGATAGATGACTGTTGTGGTTTTACCAATAGGTGGGCAGCTTTTTCCAGAATACTCAAAGATTTATTTTCCACACCGTCATCATGCGGCTTTTCCTGCACATCTTGTTCAAATCTGGGAGAGCATTCTTGTTGATTCCAGTTTTATTAATTTCTTTACTACGGGTGGCTTCAGACGTCATCTTTCCTCCCCTAGTTGTCACTCCTTTGACTTCATTTTTTGGAATCAAAACATTACTCACAACCTTTGACAATTCGTTTACCTCAATTTTCAGCTCACTCAATAAGTTGCTTCGTGTTTTTAACAAAATCTCATTGGTGGTTCTAAATTCTTTAATGAATATTTCCATCTCCTTATGTTTACGTCTACCTTCAAAAATGAATTTAGCCAATATTTCTTCCATAGTTAATCTCCTTATAGGGTAATCAAACGGGTAAGGAGGCTCTCTGAAAACGGTACCTGAAAAAAAGACATAATTCGAAGTAAAATTATTCTAGAAAACTAAACGAGAAAGCTAACTAAAATTGCTGTTGTATCAGACAGTTGATACGTCGTATTCAGTAAACTGGATACGCCGTATCAATGTTTGATGTTGAATACGCTGTATATAAAGAAAATGGATACGCCGTATTCAATAAATAACAGTAGACAGTAGAAAAACAAAACTAAATTTATACTAAAAATACCAATAAAAACAAGAAATTAAAAAATTGCACTCCCCGGCAACGGCGCCAAAAACTTGATGTGTCGTTGTGTAGGTGTTATTTTATGTATCAAGTTTTACTATTTAATTTATGCCGACTATACCTAAAAACAACACTTTAACGGCCAGTTTACCTGGTCAAATGAGTTTCGGGTAAAAAAAAAAATAAAAAGGTAGCGGATTGTCGATCAGAGAGTGGAAATTAACTCTTAATTCTACTGGTATTTTATCTATCTAGTTTTAATACTAATCTAACCTAATTATTCTAATTAAACCTAAACTAATGCAAAGGGGGGTTTTCAGCCTGAGAGACTAGCACGAGTTTAGTTCTAATTATCCTAAGGTGATGGCAAATAACGCACACAAGTGATTAACAAAAGATAGGGAAGAGGTCAATTTAGAAAACGTATTAGGTTTTCTAATAATATGCCTTGAATGTCTATTCGTGCAATGATTGTATTAATTCGTTGGTGGTATATCATTCCAAAGTTAGGTGGATCTTCTCCCTAGACTCAAGGTTTGTCACTAGTTAATCCTGTCATAATTAACCTAAACCCGCATAAAGTCACACGTGATATTAATTTATTAGGAAATATATTGTGTTATATTGATCTAGTCATAGGGCTTTACCAACTTACTGCTTAATGAAAATTCATATACTAGTAGTCACACCACTTAACTTACCTATGGAAATATACGTAATGTGTGTGTGTGTTGTATGAGTTATTAGTTGTCTTTGTGGATGTTTCGTGAAGAGACTCTCTGTATAGTTGGTGATGTGTGTCAATGTGATTTAGTAGCATATCTCATAGTGATATGTAAGGCTCGTCGCGTTTTTGAGGTGTGTAGTTTATATTGCTGATATTGTAGAGAGAGCAGTGTGTTTGTGTGTTATTTCATTCAGATGAGAGAAGCGTGTTATCTAAAATTAACACTTAAATGAAAAAGTGGTTATATATCTTTTTCCTCCCTTGCAAACTCCTCCCCCCCCCGCACAATTTTATCTTCTGTTAGCTTCTTTGCTAGTGTGTTTGGGTTGACAGTTCTCGAAGGGTGGAGTTTTTTGGAGCTGGTTGTATGATGGCGGTGTGTATTTGTGAGTATATAGTAGTGCGCTATGTGTGGTGTGATGTGGTTGAGATGTGAGCGTGAACGAGGCTAGTGTGCAGGATGTTATATACTGTCTCTGCGACGATGATAGATGAGGATTGGAGGATGAGTGGATGTGTGTGGTAGGTCAGGGGGTTGCCAACAAATAAGGAACAATCGATATAAAGACAAATCAAAACAATATATTATCATAAACATGGCTAATACCTAAAGGTATTAGCCGATAGTCATGTAAAGTTCCCATGACATGTCGAAAGAGACGTGTCAAGAACATACCATAAGGAAGATGGGCTTTAGGAGTTGCTCGTGCACTTTCAATTCTTTTGACAAAGAAATAGGCAAGATTATATTGTTGCTCGGCTAGGATACAATATAATATATGAGCTAACGGCAAAAGCGGGAGATGGTCCGATGTCCTCCTAATTCCGAAACACATTCTCATAAATGAGTTCGTTCCATCTTTTCAAATCTTGTCTAAGTTCTTTGGTTAGAACTTGATTTGGTGAAAGAATGACGTTTTTGTGTTTGATGATGCGGTTAGGGTCAATACGTTGAAATTGAAGAAATTGATGAATTTCTTCAGGAGTAGGAAGATCGGTATGATATCGTCCTTTGGTTTCTTGTGAGTTTGCAAGAGAACCAAGATCCTATTCGTTTGTGAAGACGGCTTGGCCATCGAATGGAATTCTGAGAATTTGACCGAATTGTTGGAGAGAAAGAGTGATGAATTCATTTTGAATCATGAAGTAGATAAGAATAACTCCGGAGGCATCTCTTTGAAGAGTGACTTGACTATAAAAGTATAGAACAAAATGAGGGACAATTGGCTCATTGATTTCGTAGAGACAATTGAGAAGAATGTTAGAAAAACAACGATCGATGTGATTAGATGTGTAGTAAAGTTGATCAGCAACTCTACCCTCATGAATACATCGATCTTCGATAGGTTTGTAGAAGTGTGCGATAGAAGGAGCGATACCAGGTGTTTGGGAAACTTTGGGAATGTAAGAATGGGTAGGAGAGGTATCACCGATAGTTGCTCGAGGCAAGTTTATCACCTAAACAGGACAACAACAAAATAAAGTATTACAATAAGAAAATAAAATAAAAATATAAAGTTTTTGAAAAATGACAAATGTGGGACAATGATTACTTCGACTCTAAAAATAAAAACCTAAGAAGTGAATTATATGTTCCTTAATTTATTTTTGACTTAATCGAGGATGTCGAAGAGTATATATTAATTATATATTTCAACATCTAGAAGATGAACCAAACACTCTCTTATCAATACAAAACTTGACTAAATTTGTCGAACGATATACGTTAAGTTGTATATTTTGTTGACAAATATAAGTTCATTATTTTTGACTTGACGAGAGTTAAATGGTGTTTGTTTTGACTTAATACTATGTTTTAAAATGTTAAACCAAACGCCCCTTTATTTTACACTTTTTATAAAATGTATCAATATATATATATATATATATATATATATATATATATATATATATATATATATATATATTATATATATATATATATAAATTATATATCTTGATGACTTATATAAGTTAGTTACGGGTTTATACATGTGACAAAAATATAGTGATGGTCATTTCGACTCTAAAAATCGATCCTAAGAAACGAACCAAACACCCCTTTATTTTTATAAAACTTTACCAATTGATTAAATATGCCTTTAGGAATGTATGTTTCGAAAGACAATGTATAATTATTTTAACGTGTTTTTGGAATGAATCAACAATGTATAGAATCTTATTTTGAAATTTCTTAAAAAAAATCAAAAAAATGTATACATTTTTTTATAAGTTTTTGAACCAATTTTTTTTTTTGACTCAATCCTATTGAAAATGTTGAATTCCTATGACTACGGGTATCATTATAGTTATGGATTTCCTAGTTCTAATCGAAAATGTAAAAGACACAAAAATTAAAAAAATACCCAATTTTGATTGAGAGCAAAATTGGATGAAATTAAAAGAGAAAAGTATAGGAAATCTTATAATCAAGGTTGTTAATCTTGTTGTTGGTGTTTGCCCCTTGCGAATTTTGATCGAATGGGTGTTTGAAGGTTTGAATTTTGGTGGTTTTGGGTGTTGGTTTTCGTCACACAGTAGCAGGGAAGGAGATATGAACGAAAATGAGTGTTTGGTGTTGTGTTTTGCAGAAAAAATGGAGTGTTTGGCAAATTAAATAGGCCGGTCCCCTTAAAATTAAGGGGGCCGCCTATATTTACACGGCCGGTCCCCTTAATTTTAAGGGGGCCGCCTATCTGAGAAAAAAAAATTGTTTTTCAATTTTGACTAGTTTTGTAAATGTACAATTATCAAAATTCGTTGGGAGCTACTAGTAATATTATTTTAGAAGATCTAGTTGTCGTTGAAATAGAGTTGGTGACGAGAGAAAATACTTGACACTTTTAATTAACTTTTCGTCAAGTTAATTAACCTTAAAATAATTTCCAATGAAATAATTAAGTTGTCAAGATTTTTGGATCGTGAGATGGTTTAGAGATGATTGACGAAATTTCATTGACGTTTTAATTAACTTTTCGTTAATTAAAAATACTTTGATTACTTCGGATGAAATAATCAAGTTGTCAAGCCGTGAGAAGATTTAACGAGGATTTAATGACGTTTTCAATTAAATTCTCGTCAATTGAGTAAATTAATTATCTCAGATGAAATAATAATTGTCACAATTTGGAATTTTTTTAAGCAGATGATTTTATATAACAGATAGACTGTTGAATGAAGTTAAAGTTTATGTAGAGGATTTTAATTAGACGTTTAGTTAATAACACCCTTATTTTTGAATGTATAGCAGCGGAAGTAATCTGGGGATTATTTCATAGTACACTAGTAATAATCATAGATAACGACTCGAAAGAAGACGTTTTTAAAAAATAAGTTATCATTCTTTATTTTCATCAGAGTTTTTACAAACAGAGGTCCCAAAATCTACATGAAAACATAACGTTGAATGATAACAGTTTAGCCATCTTCAAGTCCGTGCCACTCCATACCATAAGATGTTCAGTTACCTGAGATAAACATGCTAAAAAGGCCAACATAAAGGTTGAGTGAAATTCATAGGTTTATAATAAATAGTGTGAATACAAGTCATCATAAGAGTGGGTTACATTGTTATACACCCTAAGTGTAATAATTATAATGAGTTTATTATTTTGGATAAAACAGTATTATTGCGTCCAAGCTCATGCCTCATACTGATAGTGATATATCATAATGAAATATATAAAGACTTAATAGCCCCCGTGTAGAATTGCCATATACCTTTGAGTTTCAAATATAGTGCGTTTGGTTACCTATCAGGCTAACACAAACGGGATTCGTCAATCCCAATAGGTCTATTCACAATATTCACGTGCACTCGCAAGTGATTAATGGTCCATGATGGTAGGGGTCTTTTGGCATAGAGGGACTTGGACAACAGATTCAATAATATATCAGGATAGCTTACATTTAGAAAACACTTGTATTCATGGTTTATAGCATGTATCCCCCTCACGGGTTTATGAAATAGAAGATTTAAAAGTGAGGTTATGAACTCACCTTAACAGTATAGGGAAATCTGATTGATGGCAAAAGTATATCAGTTGAAAGTAACGGCTTCATCACGCAACCGGGTGATTGATATATCAGAGTCTTAGTGTGATAGTTTTGTTTCAAAACTTCATAAAGTTTTAACGTATATCTTTGATTTATTTTATAATTATAGAAAATATTGTATACACTGTTCGGGCTATCATAATTAGATGCCGTGTAGTTTCGTTTGGGAGCAAGGGCACTTTAAATCGTAAACCCATCAAAATCGTCAAAACGAAAACTCAATGAAAAACCGTTTCATATGAAATTCCTAGTAACGTGATACGTATAGATTTTAAGTTTCTTCAAAGTTATAGTTGATGATAAATTACGTTAAAAATAAGATCGAAATACATGCGGTCGATTTATGATTAATACGATAAATGTGTGGGTTTTAATAAAATCTTGTTTTATAATATTAAATATAGATTTTTATATTTATATAAAAATATTATATTTTATATTTTTAATGTTTGCCAAAATTGGCAATATATACCTTGGTTTATAAACTTTTACAATTTTGTCTTTTATATTAAAGTATAAATAATTTAAACCTTTTACTTTAAACTTGGCAAAATAGGTCCTTATTAGTTATAACTATGTAGGAATAATGATATTTTCAGCCCTTTTTCAGTTATAAATTTCAGCAAAGTTTGATATACACCTTTGCATGGAAAATAATTGCAAAAACAAGTCCAAAAGCCATGCAGTTATTTTATGATTCCAATAATGATTTTTGAGGTTTATGCTTATTAGAATAAGCTAAATTAGATGTTCCAAACGAACAAAGTTAGAAAAGGTTTCGTTAGCTAGAAAATCAAAAAGGCGTCGTTTTTAGGGTTTTTAATAAAAAACACATGGGTTTGAGGGGATTCAAAGCTTCAAACAGAGTTTCAGATATGAATCTTAAGAGTATTTATGATACATTTTAATACAGAATATAGCTTATGGAACAAGATCTTAGTACTTGAGCTAAAATGGGTCGAAATAGGTTTTTATGACTCGTACGCCTAGGAATGGCTTCAAGACTTCGTTTTTCTTGCTTCTTGGCTTCTATTCTGAGCTTAGGGACTTCTCTTGATCTTCTATTGCTGCTAGGGAATGGTTAGAACTCCATTTGAGTGTGTGAGATGAGTTTTGAGGGATGATTTGAAAGGGTTGCTTGGTTCGTGTATTTATAGGGCTTGGAAACCTTTGTGCCCAAGTTTTCTTGTTATCTAAGGGTCAAGTGTTGTAGTGTGATGACTAATGAGGCCTAGAGATGAGTATTGAGGGCTAGGGAGTGTAGCTTTGCAAGGTGTATGGTGTTGGAGGGGTGTTTGGAGGTCACGGCTAAACAAGGGTGACAAGGAGGTGACTTGGCCAACTTGGTGGCCAAGGGAGGAGGTAGAGGTGCTTGTAAGCTGCTTGGTGACATAAGGGTGAGGTCATGGAGGTGCTTGGATGGGTGCTTGGTTTAAAAATGGGTGAAAATGGGTATCGGGTTGGTTTAGGGTTCGGTTTAGGGTTTTGGACTTTTAGATTGAGTTAGGGTTAGGGTTTAGGATAGATTAAGGTTTAGGATTAGTGTTAGGATTAAGGTTTAGGGTTTAGGATTAAGTTTTAGGGTTTAGGATTAAGTTTTAGGGTTTAGTTTTAAGGTTTAGGGTTTTAAAATGAAATTAGGGTTTTTAGGGTTTTGTTTAGGGTTTAGGGTTTCAGATTAGGTTTTAGAATGAATTAGGGTTTAGGTTTAAGGTTTAAAAGTCATGAATTAAGTGCTTGTACCTTGTACTAAGAGGTGGTAAAGAAAACCCAAAAGTGATTTAGGAGGTAAAATGACCTAATTTGACTTTCTTGGACTATTGACTTATACATTGTGTTTTAGAAAGTTGTAACTTGATTTAGGAGGAAAAAGATATTCAAATGTTATGCTATGATACTTGTACACATGCTTTAAAGGCTTGCACATTCATTTTATATGTATACATTACATATAATTAGGGTTTTAATGTAAACGTTTACGTTTAATGCTTGTTTTGAAATAACGTTTTGAAAAGTACGTTAAATGGATAATGTACTTGGTAAAAATGATATTAAGATATAGACTTGACATATTAGGATGTTTACATGATATAAACATAGATAGAGATGACATTGGTAGAGGTTGCGTGAGCTCGTTTACTTTAGAGATGCAAGTTACGTTGCATAATGAGATAAAGCAAAAATTTCCCTGTAAAAAGGTGGTATATATATAATAGATGGATATTACAGTGCATCTAATTTAATAGATGGATATTTACATTGATGAAAATTGCGGGTTGTTATACGTAGTTTATAAGTTAGTTGTCGGATATTCTTACGGGTCAATAAAAGGTGTACTTTTATAAAACGGATATTTTCACGAGTTAAGTCGGATAAAAATGGAAAGTTGATATTTTTAGAATGGTCATGTCAAAATTTTATAAACTCTATAAACATGTCGAAAAATATACTTTTATTATCAAACTAATAATAAAATGAAGAATAACGTTAAATGTCGAGTTTAGGTCAACATTTGCGGTTATTGAGTCAACTTTGGTGTGTCGGGTCACTAAAAGACGAAATGTACTAAAAGATGAAACACACTCAAAGACGAAACACACTAAAAGACAAAATACACTAAAATACAAAGTGCACTAAAAGACAAAATACACTAAAAGATGAAATACACTAAAAGATGAAATATTTTCGAGAGTCGTTAAAGTGTCGAGACTTGTTAAAAACTTATAATTTTGGAAAGTACGTTTTGAAAAGGATACGCCATGTCTATTCATGCTCGGATGATCAGCTCTTGCGTTAAGCGTTATTCGTTGTACATCATTCTTAAACGACAATTATATGTTAGGTCGTCGCTAGGACCGTGTGATTCGTCTTCACTTGATTGATTTCTTTTGATCCACTTCTTGCTTAAGGTGAGTTCATAGCCCCACTTTTTACTCGTTTTGAATAAATGTTTTATAACTTGGGGTGAGAAACATTGCTTGTTTTTAAAACTGGACACAAGTACTATACGTGAGAATTTCCTCGTTTACGTGTTTCCTAAGTAGCGTTTAGACCACTATTGCCTGAATTATCATGAACCGTTAGTTACCTTTAACCGACTGGCTGGTTAAGTAAGCGCGAGTGAATAAATAGATCTATTGGGACTAATAATCCCCATCCGGGTTTGGTGATTCTTACTGGTCGGGTACTTGATGAACCGTGCAGGCCAACGGATGTATTTCATGTTGAAACTAGTTAGGTGGTCTTTGGTCGGACACCTGTAAGGGCAAGCAATATATGGCAGTGTACATGCTACTTTCCACTATTAGCCTCGGTGTCATGAGCTTAGTGCAACGTAAATGTCTCTTTATGTGAAGTTGTATCTCCTATAACTGTCACATACGTTTTAAAATCTTGTGGCCCACACTGATAATATTTGAACTAGACCTATGAATTTACCAACTTTATGTTGACGTTTTAAGCATGTTTTCTCAGGTTCTTAGCTTGAATGTCGTTGCTTGATTTATGTGAAGTCTATTTGCCCGGACCGGATTTCAAGAACTTATCTATGTCTTTAAATACCGTTGTTGAAACTCATTTAAGCTTCCGCATTTTTAACTCTTAAATCAATTGGTTTGATCGATGTAAAACTTATTACTATTTTAATTTAATGCAATGGTGTTTATTTTCAAAACGTACCCTTAGAGGTCGTTCTTTATGCTTTGTACTTGAGATATTCATGAAAGTCACATCCCCGGACGCTTATTCTGACGGGACCTTATTTGGGGGTGTGAAAATACTATCACGAACTTATCCAAGTACAGTTTGCACACCCGATTCATGAGATCCATGAATACCTCTGGTGCGCTGTTCAAACCAAATGGCATGACCTGAAACTTGAAATGTCCATAACGGGTCCTAAATATGGTCTTAGAATATCCTTTTCTCGAACTCTAGTTGGTGGTAACTAGTCCTTAGGTTGATTTTCGAGTAAACGCTAGATCCTCGTAGTTGATCGAAAGAGGTCATCAATCCTAGATAACGGGTAACGGTTCTTCACGGTTAGCTTGTTTAATTCTCGGTAGTCGATGTATATCCTAAAGGATCCATCCATCTTTTTGACGAACAATATTGTGGCTCCCCAGGTTGAGGGACTGGGTCTTATAAATCTCTCTAAGCATACGATATACTACGCCAGAGACGGTCAACTCTCTGCCTCTCAACACCTGACATGCCTCTGAGTCTCATGTTATCCCGCTCCAACGTACCAATCCTACCAAACAACTCAGTTCTTTGCTCACTAGCAACTATCGATGCATACCCATCACTCTTATTGCTTCGAATCGTTAAAGTTTCATCACTTAAAGGAATATGACCAATCTCAAATGATATTATCGATTCCTATGACCTTTTTGCCGGCTATCCTAACAGAGTACATAGTGTCTATGGTAGATGGGACGATGCCACTTAAAGGGCTAATCTTAGCGGAGATGAGGCTTCTATCAACTAGGTTCCATGTACTTGCAATAATTTTGTCCTTTGCTTTAACTTTAGGTCCATTAGAAGTTCTTTTTGTTGGTACGAGAATCTCATAATCTTCATGATTCTAACTGACTAAAATGTAAGTCAATTGAAAGAAATCTCCTAGTTCTCTTGGTTATAGTTCAATTAGAAGGATAAGTCCATTATGTGGAAATCGTTATATACCAATTATGGAAATCGTAGAGGGGGGTGAATACGTTTCTATTTAAAAACTTAAAATATTTCGTATCAAATTATCCATCAAGTTAGATGCAATATGATAAGTGTGGATAATACATCTATATCCACTAGAACATGTCATAGCAATATAAGCACAATCACAATGTTAACTTTTATCTATGACACAATCATCATCCAAACAATATAAGCAACAATCAACACACATATAGATCTAATGCAAATATAAATGTAAGGCGATAAGGGAAATAAAGATATAAAGCGAAAAGTAAAAGAAAGTGCAAACCGGACGCGATAATTTATAGTGGTTCGGTCACGAAGTACCTCTTCGCCCTACTTCACTCCCCGAGTACCTAACGCGGGAGTTACTTCACAATCAACAAGCTCCCTTTAGGCGGAGAAAACCGAACACAACTAAGCTTACACCGATTTCCGACACTAAGCCAAATGTCGAGTTCTAATCCTAGCTAGAACCAATCTATCACAACTAACCACACTACTTCACAACAATTCACAACTTCTCTTCACCACACAACTTCACTTCACTTCACGACTTCACTTCACTTCACAACTTCACTTCACTACTTCTTCACTACGATTCACAACTTCTTCACTACGATTCACAACTTTACTTCACCTAGACACTACTACGATCACACCAATCTAACACTACTTACTAAGATCACCCCGATCTAACTATACTTCCTATGATCACCACGATCTAACAACTATACACACCATGATCACCATGATCTAACTATTACACAAGTTTGGAATACATGGACTCGATCTATACATTGTGAATGTAAGACATGTCACGAATGCACTAACTAAACTACATAACTTCGTATCTTGATGATAACGAGAGTTCTTCTCTTGCACTTGGAGGAATAAGCTTGAATCACTTGGAAACAAATGCTTATGATTACATGATCAAAGGTTTTTAGAATATGTGTGAGATGTATAAACTGATTTGGGACAGAAAGAAAAGGTGCAAAAGGTTAGAAAATCAGTGGGGAATAGTCCAGTATTTATAGGCAAACTGGGGAGACTTTTTGTCTGGCCGGTCCCCTTAATTAGGGTGCCGGCCCCCTTATAATTAAGGGGACCGCCCTTATATTTAAGGGGGCCGGCCAGGCCAGGACGCTCCCTTTTTTGTCTTTTCTAGGGGAGGTGTTTTCTGGAACATTTCTAGCCGTTTTTAGGTAGAAATTTTGAATTCAAAATATTTATTTGAATAAAACATTTCTTTTAAATCTAAAAATGTTTTGTAAAATTTATAAAAATATTTGTGACATTTTTATAAAAAAATGTGAGGTTAAATAAAAATTCCTTTGATCATAAAATAAATTAAGCATTTGTTTATTCATACCTTAAGTGATTTACGTCGGGTGCAAACTTTGTTGAAGCATACTTGAGACGTCGAGAGACATTGTTGTATGAATGCATTGATGATTTGTGATCACGAATAACTTAAGCACTTTACGTTATGTGTTATAAGTTACATGTTTGTCATCACCAAAACATGAAGAGAATATATAGATTAAATATCGTAATATTTCTACCAACAGGATATGCTGAGCATTCCAAGGCTGTTAGGTTCTATGTCATTGAGCCTAATGATTCAGTTTTAATTAACTCTATAATTGAATCAAGGGATGTTATATTTGATGAGAATATATTCTCATGAGTCCCTAGACCAAGTCTCAGGATTCCTAATGGAACTGAAGGCATTGGTGGTTCAGTGGTCCCTGAAGAGGTTGTTCAGCAACCTGAACCTGAGCTTAGAAAAAGCAAAAGGAATAGGACTCCAAAGAACTTTGGCCATGAAATTCAATTATACTTAATTGAAGGAACAAGAGATGAGGTCTCTGACCAACACTCCTATTGCTTTAATGTTGAGGATGATTCCAAAACATTTTATAAAGCAATGAATTCTCAAGATGTTGCTTTCTGAAAAAAGCAACCAATGATGAGATGGATTCCATCATGGGCAACAACACTTGTGTGTTGGCTGATCTACCTCCAGGTTGCAAATGGATCTTCAAAAGAAAACTGAAGGTAGATGGAACTATTGAAAGTTTCAAGACAATAAAAAGTTCAAGGCAAGGCTAGTCATTCAAGGCTTTAAACAAAAGTCAGGAATATAATACTTTGATACTTATACTCCAGTGGTACGTATCAGTACCATAAAACTACTGATTGCTATGACATCAATTCACAATCTAATTATTCATCAGATAGATGTGAAAATAGCTTTCTTGAATGATATATATGAACCAACCTCGGGGCTTCATCAAGCCTGGCAATGAAAGCAAGGTGTGTAAACTGATTAAGTCTTTATATGGACTGAAGCAGACACGTAAGCAATGGAATCAAAAGTTTGATGAAGTGGTTTTGTCTAATGGTTATTTACTTAACCAAGTTGACAAATGTGTATATAGAAAATTTGATAAAATTAGTAAAAGAGTCATCATTTGCCTATATGTTGATCACATGATGATCTTTGGTATTGACCATGTTTAGGTTGACATGACAAAGGAATTTTTGTCATCAAGGTTTTCTATGAAGGACATGGGGGAGGCTGACGTTATCTTTGGAATTAAGACTAAACATGAAAGTAATGGGAAAGAAATTTCTCAGTCTCATTATATTGAGAAGGTACTAAAAAATTCAATTACTTTGATTGCACTCCAGTAAGTACTCCTATAGATATAAGTGAGAAGCTGATGCCCAATAATAGTCAGGTTGTATCTCAACTTGAGTATTCTAGAGTGATTGGCTGCCTAATGTATGCCATGACTTGTATAAGGCCTGATATTACTTGTAATCTTGGTACTCAGTACTGGCAAGCAATTCAGCGGGTACTGAAGTACTTAAAGAAAACCATAGACAATAGATTGACATATACGAGATCCTTCAATGTTCGAAGGTTACACTGATGCAAGCTGGATCAGCAACACTGAGGATAATTCATCTACAAGTGGTTGTGTATTTCATCTTGGTGGTGTTGCAATTTCTTTGGCTTCCAAGAAGCAAACTTGCATTATAGGTTTAACAATAGAATATGAATTTGGCTCTAGCAGCTGCTGGTAAGGAAGCTGAATGGTTGGAAAACTTGCTCCTTCAGATTCCATTGTGGTCTAAACCTATAGCATCTATATGTATCTGATGTGATAGTACTGCTACATTGGAAAAGGCTTAGAGCCAGATGTACAATGGGAAGTCGAGACACTTAATGTCAGGCATAGCTTGATTCGTGAGCTTATCATGAATATGGTGATATCTATAGAGTTTTTAAGGTCTCAAGAAAACTTACTTAATCACTTGATGAAGGGACTGACTAGAGACTTGGTTATAAAGTCTGCTGAAGGGATGAGATTAAAGTCCAAGTAAGTCACTGAATGCTAGGACACCCAACTCCCTACTAAGAGAACTTGATAGCTGAGTTCAATGTGGAAAGCTGAACGTTCAGAGAACTAAAGCACATGTATTTACATATCTTCCCATGAATGTGCTTGGAGCCTGTTGAATAGGAGGATGAAATTGTTAACTTCTTAATGGTTAATTTCTTTGAAAAAGTGCATAGCAGGAGCATGAATAAAGAGGATCTGCCTATGTAAATATTAAGGTTTTGCCGCCTCAGGGAGCATGGACTTTGGCTCTTACAACATTTATGAATTGGATATGGAGACATGGCTTGTATAGTGTCAGGAGTTTCTTATATGTTTGAAAACTTGTGTGTATTTTATCTTTAGGTATTCAAATGGGTTGAAGGGTTCAATTCTTAGAACACCCTGATTCTCAAATATTTGAACATGTAATTTACTAAGATCGAAATTCAATCCTCACGACATTTTCATTTATGCACTTGTTTTGTTTAATGTTAAATTTTTCATGCAAAGGAATTGTACTAAGTTGGAGAGGATTGTTGGAAATTTAGTGCAATTGTGGGAATCGGATCATACATGGAAATAGGTTTAGAGGTACGGAGTGTACACCCATTAAGTCACTGATTTTCCATGACTCTTTTAGTGGTTATTACTCGAAAGGGGGACTCTATGATATTTATAAAATAATATGCTTTTGAAACTAGTTTTGGGACTCGAAAATTAAGTGTAAGAAAAGAAGGTGCATAC
>BQNB010065243.1:0-35010 GCA_026074375.1 Tanacetum coccineum | reverse complement strand
GATTAATCAAATATAATGCATGTTTGTTTATGTAACACCCCCAAATAAGGTAGCAACAGAATATGTGTCCGGGAGCGTTACATCATAGATCAATAGCACAAGATAACGACCACTATATGAGTCGTTTGAAAACTGATACATTGGAATAACTGAAATTGTTTGTTACAAAAGCACAACGGCTTAACATGTTTACTTGTAAATGTAAAGATTTTTAAACATAACAAATATCCCCAAAATGTAATGCTTCTAAATCTTTATGCAATGACATCCAAAATAACGACCACCAATGTATCCTTGACTTGCACCTTATTGACCTGAGAAAAACATGCTTTAAAACGTCAACATAAAGTTGGTGAATTCACAGGTTTATGTAAATATGATGTAGGACCACAAGACTTTCAAGTGTATGATAATGCAACAGATGCAAACATCACAAAATGTAATTACGTTTCCCTAAGCTCATGACACCGAAGCTAGACATGTATGAATTGCAATATAAATTGCCTACATTGCCCTTGATGATGTTCTAACCCGCAACATCCCAAATCCGACATGGTATACGTTCGTTGTCTAGCAAACTGGCACAGTGAGCGCTACTCACCCAAGCGGAGAGGTCAATCCCAAATAGATCTATTTATAACATTTGCGCTTACTCAGTAATTGATAGTTCATAATAATGGTCTTAGTGGGTTATCGCTACTTAGGCAAACACGTAATCATGTTAAAATGTACACTTGCATCTAATTTGTAAATCAATGCATGTTCCTAACCCTAAAAGTTGTAAATCATTGTAATCGTAAAAACATGGGGCTATGAACTCACCTCAAGTGAAGGAACGGATAACTAATATCAAATAAGTGAAAACGTCACGCGAATGTCCGAATGCAACCTAAGTAATTATAGATCGAATGAGTCTAATGTACTTAATGTAAATACCACATCACAAGTTATAATGTTACACCACCAACTAATACTTTTTGTTAAAAACACTTGATTTAACGTTTTTATTATTTGTATAATGTTATCGTATAAGTAGTTCAATCGTCTTGTAAAATAATATTTATAAATTTAAAACTCGTATAAATATTATATAAGTGATTCTAAAATGTTTTGTGAAATTTTTATTAAAAACGAACCAACACTATTCATGTCAGGAAATAGTGCACAAGTATAAAAATAGTGCGTATCTTTCTCGTTTTAACTCCGTTTAATACGTTCTTTATGTCCACGGTTTTTTATTAAGAAAATCTATCAAAATATTATATTTATAATATTTTTGTTACTAATGAACAGTAACTTTTTACTGTTTATAAATTATATAAAACTATTTTTATATATTTAATTATCGTAATCCCGTAAAAATCATAACTTACTCATTTTAATTCCGTTTTTAGTGATTCTTTCGAGCACGTCTTCATAATTAAAAGTTCTATCTAAATAAAATATTTTCCAAAAAGTTTATGTTATGAACAGTGACGAATTTTTATAAAAATACTTTTTATATATATAATTATCGTAACTTGCAAATGGCATAACTTCTTCGTTATAATTTGGATTTTTGAGTTCTTTATATGCTTACGATCCTCATGACATGTAGTATTTAATAAAATATAAAATAAATGTTCTATTTTTGAATTCCAAACAGAATGTTTGATGATTTTTATAAAGTTTTATAAACTTGTTTTTAGAAGTTTTAACTTAAATAAAATGGCTACAAGTCCTCTACAATATTTCCTACTACAAATCATATATATTTTAAGTCCTCTAGTCCATCATTTGTCCAAGAAAAGTGTCCATGATAATCTATATATATATGTATATATAACTTTGTATTTAAGCTTTCAACAAGTAAACTGTCCATGAACTTTATAAGTTAAACCATACTCATAATAAGTGTTCTCTTTGCATTTTAAGCATTATTTCACTACCATAATACATAGGTTTGAATATCATATAAGTACATTTTATTTGTAAACTCATGAAAACATAAATCTAGGTGGTGGTTAACAAGATAACTAGTATGCACAACATGAAAGTAAAGTATTGAAAAGCTTAGAGTTTTAGATGACCTTAGGAGAGAAAGATGATGAAGAAAACTAATCAAAACTCCAAATAAAACCCTAGTGAAAGAAACCCTAATCTTTCTTGTTTAACCCTTTGCTAAAGTGATTACCCAAGCTTCCAAAATACTCCCAAACACCTTAAATAATACCCAAGATCACTTGTATGATTGATAAATAAAAGTTTATGGTTTGTTCCTGGTGCTTGATGTATTTCGTAGGATAGAGAGAAAAGAACAAGGATATATGTGTTTTACTAGTAAGATGAATGAATGAAAAGCTAGTCTTACACTTATAGGCTCATCGCATTCTAGTCGCTGTGCACTGAAGTATAGACAGAGAGCAATTGCGCGCGTGTCTCTAAGCTAACAGCACTTGCTGCGACTTCTGCGCAGTAGTGAGATTTTCGACTTAGACTCATATAGACTCAATGAGTGCTTCACGTTGTAGGGGGACTACTGAGTGTTGAAAGCTCACTCGCGGAGGCGAGCGAGAGCTGTCTGCTGTGTTCTTCAAAATAGTCATTTCTGTCTGTAACTATCTGAAGCCATGAATAAGTCGTAGCTAGTGGTCGTGTACTCTGAGTTAAAGACGCGTATTGTTATATTTGGAATGTATCTTGTGTATATCTCTTTTATTTAGGAGATACGGTTTAGGTCTTATCTTGTACAGGGCTCCTTGTGCTATAAAAGGAGTCCTTAGGTTAGAGTAGATATACACATTCAACACATACATCATATATACACATCTTTCACATACTACTCTCATAGCTTTAAGGTTTTGTAAACCCTAGTACTGTCAGAGTACTCGTATTATTCTCTTAATAATATTAAAGCTTTTTGGTTATTCACTATTTTCATTTCATTTCATTGTTATCTTCTTGATCACTAAAGGTTAGATTCCGCATAGCCTTTGGTGAAACTCATTAACAAAGTTTCTCTCATTGTTACCTTGTGTTTATCCAAGATAACAATAACCTTATAACCTAAGGCATAAGATCCAAGTTTGGGAACAACAAGTGGTATCAGAGCTTGTTGAGAAAACTTTGATCAAAGAAGCATAACACTCTTACCTTATTACTAAACCACAAACAGAAATGGATCCATATAACCACACAACCAATACCTCCACAAAACTCCCAATCCTTGACACTGGAAAGTTTGAACAATGGAAATTCAGAATCCAACAGTACTTACAACATGAACACTATGCTCTATGGGAAGTCATAGAGTTTGGTGACTCTTACAAAGTACCACCAGAAGAACCAGGGAAAGCAGTAGCAGGAGAAGCCTCTGCAAAGAAGAAAGGAAGGACTGTGGCTATAACTACTGAAGACATGCAGAAAAGAAGAAATGATGTCAAGGCAAGAACTACTTTGTTGTTGGCTCTCCCTGATGAACATCAGTTAAGATTCAGCAAATATGATAATGCCAAAGAACTCTGGGAAGCCATTTTGAAAACTTTTGGTGGAAATGAAGCCACCAAAAAGACAAAGAAGAATCAGTTGAAGCAACAATATGGCAACTTCAAGGCTGAAGGGTCAGAAACACTTGAGCAAACCTTTAATAGGTTGCAGGCTATTGTGAGTCATCTTGAGTTCATGGATGTTCCAATTGAAAAAGATGATCTAAACCAAAAGTTTTTGACAAGTCTTGCACCAGAATGGTTAATGTACACCATTGTTTGGAGAAACAGAGATGATCTAGACACAATGAGTCTGGATGATTTGTACAATCATCTCAAAGTCTATGAACCTGAAGTCCAAAAGAAGGCAGGATCAAACTCTCAAAACATGGCCTTCATTTCTTCATCAAACACCAGCAGTGGAAAAGGTGAAGTTCCCACTGCTAGTGTTCCAACTGCTAGTAGTCAAGTTTCCACTGTTAGCACTGAGGTTGCAGCTGCTAGTCTAAGCCATGATACTATCTGTGCATACATAGCTACTCAATCAAGTGGTTCTCAAATCAAATATGAGGACATCACTCAGATTGATGAAGATGATATAGAAGAGATGGACATCAAATGGAACTTGGCTTTGCTGAGCATGAGGGCTGATAGGTTTTGGAAGAAGACTGGTAAGAAGATTACCA
Source organism: Tanacetum coccineum (assembly GCA_026074375.1). Classification (NCBI taxonomy): domain Eukaryota; kingdom Viridiplantae; phylum Streptophyta; class Magnoliopsida; order Asterales; family Asteraceae; genus Tanacetum; species Tanacetum coccineum. Next base: position 30,860 of record BQNB010065243.1, on the reverse strand, counting down.
TTCAAGGATCTGATGTAGCTGGTTTTGACAAATCAAATGTGGAATTCTTCAATTACCACAAAATGGGTCATTTTGCTAGAGAGTGCAGAGTACCAAGAAGTCAAGACAGAGGAAAGAGAGAAAGCTACAGGAAGGATCCTAAGGTGGAAGAACTTGCTCCTAAGGTATTGATGGCCATTGATGGCATTGAATGGGATTGAAGATACATGGCTAATGAAGATGAAAATCATGCACTTGTGGCAGATGATGTAGTTCCAACAGAATTTGCTCTTATGGCCATGTCTAGCTCAAGCTCAAGCTCAGACAATGAGGTATATGATGATTCCTATTATTCTAAATCATGTAGGAAAAACACAGAAAACCTCAACACTAAGATTAATAAGTTAAATGAAGAACTTAGTGATTGTGAGACTGACTTGTATAACTACAAAAGAGGTTTATCTCAAGTTGAGGCTAGATTCGTAGAATTTAAAGTAAATGAAACTAAATTCTGTGAAAGAATTAGAGTCCTGAAGAGAGATGTATAAATTAGAGATAATAAAATTGAATTTCTCAAAAATGAACTTGAGGAGTTGAAGGAAAAAGAAAGCATAGATCATAAACTAGCAGGATTTGGTAATGCTTCAAAAGATTTAAATGATCTCTTAGAGAGTCAAAAATCTGCTAAAGATAAAACTGGTGTAGGATTCAATGAGTATACTATTGTGCCACCTCCTCCTGCAGTCTATTCACCTCCTAAGAATGATTTGTCTTGGACAGGTTTGCCTGAATTTGTTGATGATACTGTTACGTATTATAGTAGGCCTACACCTAGTATAGATGTGTTAAAAGATGTAAGTGATGAGCAGAAGGCAATATGGAAAAGTAATAGTGCCTCTTTCTCTAAACAAGGAGGATCAGTTGGTAATGTTGTATCAAAACCTATTATTAGGTTTGTGAAAGAAACTGGTTGTCCTAGTGTCTCTAAAGTTAATAATACTGAAAATTCTAGGAAACTAACTATGAAGTATGCAGAAATGTACAAGTCACAAAGGCCTAGGGGAAATTAAAGGAACTGGAATAATCAGAAGTCCCAACAGCTAGGAAGTGACTTTGTGATGATCAAGAAAGCCTACTGTGTATGTGGAATTTTTGAACACCTGCAGTATACCTGTAAACACAAGAGACATGTTAATGATCAAAAATAGGTTAAACCAGTGTGGAACAACTTAAAGTGTGAATCATCACTATTCTACAAGAATAACTCACCCTAATCCAAAAAGAAATATGATTCCACAAGCTATTTTAATGAGGTCTAGGAGAAAAACAATTAATGCTGCTAAGCCAAAAGCAGTACATAATGCTGTTAAGGCTTCAGCATGTTAGGTTTGGAAGCCAAAGAAAAAAGTAATAGATCATGTCTCCAAATATAACAATGCATCAATCACTTTGAAAAGATTTGATTACATTGATGCACAAGGAAGATTCAAGTCTGTGATGGCTTGGGTTCCCATAAGAAGATGATTTGGAGGATCCTTCCAAACAGGGGAGGAAAAATGCTCAAATTGATGAAGATCACTTTGGTTCAGATGGATGCACAGACTCAGGGGAGGCATGAGCATGATCAAGAATTTGATGCAGAAATTACTACTGTTGGTGCAGAAGTTGATGATATTGCTGCTGAAACTTAAGTGTACATCAGAAGGAGTGCAGCAAAGGCTGAAAGATCAAGAAGATGAAGTGTTTGAAAGAATCCTCTCAAAACAGAAAGTTTAATTCAAGAAACTTGATGATTTGAAGGTAAATCACAAGTTTAGGGGAGGATTGTTGGGAATTAAACTTATCATACTTAGTACTGCTCACAAGTTACAACTGCCAGTATTAATCAGTTAGTACTGCTAGAGTAAGTTAGTACTGCCAGTACTAACTTAAGACTGTTAAAGGACTTAAGACTGCTGGTTATAGAGTTACTACTACTGGTTCAAGATTAATGCTGCTGCTGAAATTAATGCTGATTAGTCAAATAGAAGACTGAAGTTAATGCTGCTGCTGAAGTTAATGCTGATTAGTCAAATAGAAGACTGAAGTTAATGATGATTGAAGAGATTAATGCTGATTGAGAATTTGACTAAATATTTTGGAAAATATTAAATACTTAGTCACCACATTGTTGGGAATAAAATGCTCTAAGGCATTTCCACTGTTAGTCATGTTCATTCCCACTGCTAGAGTACTTTTCCCACTGTTAGTGTAAATCTTCCCACTGCTAATGTTTACACTGCTGAGAAGTTTTGCCACTGTTGAAGACTTTCCACTGTTGCATGAAGATAAGATCTACTCTGAGTCAAATACGCGTTATTGTTATATTTGGAATGTATCTTGTGTATATCTCATATATTTATGAGATTTGGTCAGGTCTTATCTTGTACAGGGCTCCTTGTGCTATAAAAGGAGTCCTTAGGTTAGAGTAGAAATATACATCTTCAATATCAATCTGAAATACATTCTCTCATAGCTTTAAGGTTGTGTAAACCCTAGTACTGGTTGAGTACTCGTATTATTACATCAATAATATTAAAGCTTTTTGTGTAACTCACTGTTCTATTCATTTCACTGTTTCATTCATTTCATTGTTATTCTTCTTGATCATTAAAGGTTAGATTCCGCATAACCTTTGGTGAAACATCTTAACAAAGTTTCTCTCATTGTTAGTTTGGATTTATCCAAGGTGACAATAACCTTACAAGCTAAGGCATTAGATCCAAGTTTGGGAACAACAAGTGGTATCAGAGCTTGTTGAGAAACTTTGATCAAAGAAGTATAACACACTAATCTCATCACCAAATCACAAACAGAAATGGATCCATATAATCACTCAACTCCTACTTCTACAAAACTTCCAATTCTTGACACTGGAAAGTTTGAACAATGGAAGTTCAGAATCCAACAGTACCTACAACATGAACACTATGCTCTATGGGAAGTCATAGAGTTTGGTGACTCCTACAAAGCCCCTCCAGAAGAAACAGGCAAAGGTGTAACTGGTGAAGGTTCTGCAAAGAAGAAGGGAAGGACTGTGGCTATAACTACTAAAGACATGCAGAAAAGGAGAAATGATGTCAAGGCAAGAACTACTCTTTTATTGGCTCTCCCTGATGAACATCAGTTGAGATTCAGCAAATATGATAATGCCAAAGAACTCTGGGAAGCCATTTTGAAAACCTTTGGTGGAAATGAAGCCACCAAAAAGACAAAGAAGAATCAGTTGAAGCAGCAATATGGTAACTTTAAGGCTGAAGGATCAGAGACACTTGAACAAACCTTCAATAGGTTGCAGGCTATTGTAAGTCATCTTGAGTTCATGGATGTCCCAATTGAACAAGATGATTTAAACCAGAAGTTTTTGTCAAGTCTTGCACCAGAATGGCTAGTATACACCATAGTTTGGAGAAATAGAGATGATCTAGACACAATGAGTCTGGATGATGTGTATAATCATCTCAAAGTCTATGAACCTGAGGTTCAAAAGAGTGCAGGGTCAAACTCACAAAATATGGCTTTCATTTCTTCATCAAACACCAACAGTGGTAAAAGTAAAGTTTCTGCTGTTCAAGGAGACAGAGAAGGAACTTGGAGTTCTTTGGCGGCTAGTGAAGACAAAGTATAGTGATATAAGGCCTGAAGATGAATTTGAAAGAGTGTTGTAGGGAGATTTGAAAGTCATGTTTGAACCAGACAAAAGAAGTGATGTATGGAGAATTTTACAAGGATACAGGGTGACCATTAGAAGTTGGATGATTCATCTGGAGTTTACTTGATAAGTTTTGATAAAGTCATACATTTTTTATGTTGGGTTGAAAAGAGATAATCCCCTCCACCAAATAAACCATCACAACTTTGCTAAACAAGGAAACTTAAACTGTCATCAAAATGAATATGTGCTATCAGCTGACTATAGCTTATGGTAAAGCAGCAAAAAGGTCAATGAAAGGTTTGAATGCATCTTCTTGAGTATGATGAAGACTTTTAAAGAAGAAACTTGAAGATTCAGAAGATGAACATTAAGTTTAGGGGAGGATTGGTGGGATTAAAAGACTTCATTGGATTCTTAGAATGTTACTACTGCTCAGGTACATAATGGAAATTATGCTAAGTGGTTAGTATGTTTAGTATAATGTTACCACTCCTAGTTACTCATTGTTTAGTATAAATTTAGTATTGATAGCATAAAGTTACTGCTGTTAGTTGAAGTTAAGACTGCTCAGTGTTGAAGACTCAAATATAAGCTAAGTAGTTAGTTCTGCTAGTAGAAAATGTTAAGATGCTAGTAAGAGTTCTATTGTGAGTATATTTTTTGTATTGCTTAGTACTAATACTTCTACTTGCTTAGTTTATTAGTGCTGCCGGTGAAAGGATTATAACTGCTTGAAGACTTTCTACTATCAAGTGGATAAAGACGAATTAAAGAGATAAAGATTGTTTGGAGAACAAGAATACTTGTGAAGATAAGTATTGAGACATTTTATGTAAAAGATTTATCATAATGTTATTATTTAAATATTACGTTTTATGTTTGAAAAGATTATGACTTTCTTAGGAATGTATTGAACCGACTAGGACTCCTTAAGTCTATAAAAGGAGGCTCTAGGGCATTAGTTGGGATATCAGTTTTGCATATAGGTCTTCATAGTTGTCCAAAAGTCGTTAAGAAAATCTTCAAGTTGTAAACCCTTAGTACTTAAGTGAGAGTACTCGTATTATGTTCTAATAATTTTTAGGGCTATAGCGATTTGGTTTAATTATCTTTGTTTGTTCAAGGATTTATCTGTTGTTTATTAATAATACTTATTAGTATTAAGGTTGTAGGATTCCGCATACACTTTTAATTACTTGCAATGTTTTCTATAAACAGGTTATTTTGGGACCTTATCCAAGGTAATTTAACCTTAGACAACCTAAGGAATCGATCTAGGTTTGGAATCAACAAGTGTATAAATCGCCCAAGAAAAGATACCTATAAATCACCCAAGCAAAAACGTATAAATCGCCCAAGCAAAACATGCGTATAAATCGCCTAGACCACTCACACATATAAATCGCCCAATTCTACCAGAGGTACAAATCGCCCAAGCTAAAAAATCACTTTTTTCAAATCACTTAAAGATACACTTTTTGAAATTTTTGTTTGATTTTTCTTGCACAAGCTATCGTAAGCTTATAAGAACCCTAAAACATAAACTTTAAAGATTTTAACACAAAAAAATTTAAACCAAGATTTTGGGTTCAAAAATGATTTTTGGACCAAAATACTCAAAAAAGATGGAACTTTTTTATGGTTTTCTAGGTTTTTCTTGTACAACTAAGATAGAAGAAGTTTAAAAATGAAAGCTTTATGGTTTTTAAACACCCAAAAGATAAAAATCTTTTGTGATTTTTTGTACCAAAACACGAACAAAAAACAAGGAAAAAACGCACACAAAACCTACCAAATCATCCCATGGCTCTTGATACCAATTGTAGAAAACATGTTTTATCTAAACACTTAACTAATCAATGAAGAAACTAGAGAGAGAAAGGATGGAAGGAAGGTTTCTAGAGAGAGTCTACTTTGAGACGCTCAGGTTTGAGAACGGCTAGCGCAGCTGCGAAACCCTGTCAAGGAGATTCTTTGAATTTCTACCTTATCACAGGCAGTATTTGTCACACCTAGCCAAGGCGGAAACACGAGGCGTAACGAGAATGAATATCATCACAACACAATGGTGTCTATATAGAGAAACTAATATGAATGAAATAAACAAAACATAGACACAAAGTGTCATGAAAATACCCAAAACAAATCGATTAATTCAAAGGCGTCTTATATTGAAGAAAAGGAGGTTCTCGCCAATATAAAGACATTCAACACCTAAGCAATTCAACAACCCAAACATTTAATCATCCAAACAATGCAAAACATAAATTAAGGGAGAAACTCCGCAATGCAACCTAAGGTCTCTCTCTAGCCACTTCTCTTAGTCTTAACATCCTCATGATGCTCACCTGAAAATGATGCTTAAAACGTCAACATAAAGTTGGTGAGAGTCATAGGTTTAAGACACACATAACAATCCTTTAAAACCAATTACTGTGATAAATAAAACATAGCATAGCAGGACATTAAACGAACTATCATACAAGCTAACATGCAAACACACCAAACCATGTTGAGACGGTCACGCTCAACATCACAAACAAGGGAACGGAACGTGTCCTACGATCCACAACAATGAGACGATCACGCTCACTATCAACAATCTACAGTAATGAGACGATCACGCTCACTACTAACAATCCATCAATGTCTTGAGACGGTCACGCTCAAGCACAACAAACAAGGGAACGAAACGTGTCTCACGATCCATATCACAATAGCAAGTAGCACATAACATACAATAGTCTCGTATAGCCCATGCCTCATTTAAAACACATTATTACAGTAACTAAAACATTTAATACTCATAGTATCATTTTCACCCCAAGAAAACATAAGAAAAAAAGGCTATGAAACTCACCTGATACTTTGCAGCTTCCACAAACACTAGCACAAATCTAAACAATCAAAACAAACACGTGTTACATGCGACCAAGCTAATTGCTTATGCCCATGTAACAATAATATGATGGATGTCTAAGGTGTTTAATTACCCTCATGGGTCACCACGACACCATGCCCAACCAAAACCAACAAGTTTATACACTTTTTCAAAGTCTTACAATTTACCTGAAAGTGCATAATTTTAACATCACTTTATCATTTTCTAAACCATACCTACTGAGCTTTATAAATTTTACCAAAAATCACAGGTTCAATAACATGAGTATACTAAATCCATGATTTTTTCACTAATTTATTTTCACTCTTAAGTGCCCCAAATAAAATCAAACTTTTAACTACTCAGTTTCAGATCTGATCGCACACTAAAAAGTTTGGACCTAAAAACAATACTTAGACTCCAAATCAGAAGCTCTCCTTTGGGGAATTTTTAATAGACACATAGAACTAAACTCTTGTAGGTTGGATAATCCTAATTCAAATTTTAAGTGGGGGTTTTACACCTCGTAATCTGACCTAAATCTGACCCGAATTTACTGCTTTGACAACGTTTCTCGTAACCAACATTTGAATGACTTCCCGACCTTAAAAACCTTCGAGGCCGGATGTTCTGGAAACTAGACTCTCTGGGCTACATCATAGACACCGGAAACTTGACAAAAGCTATTACCATCATCGAGATAACAGCCGAACAACACAGCCCTAAATTCTGCCCTATTCTAATTCAAGTTCTAACTCGATCTAAACCTTAACGAATACACCCATATGATCCTAATTAAACCCTAATCATTGCAATATGATTAAACATCATTAATTTACAGATTTTATAAAACCCTAATTCCATCATAATAATTATTACATGTATTAATGATTAATAATTAACAAGGATTAATTAATACTTATCTTAGAACTTGTTTTCTTCACAAAAAGCAAAAACCCTAATTTTTTTTGCTCTTTTATCTCTTTAGTTGACCGGTTCTACAAGGGGGAGGGTTAGGGATTTTACTTTGTATTTATAGGTCTCAATATAAATCTTAGATAATTCCTAATTACTATTTGTTTCCAATTAAAACTCATTTTTTCTTTCTTTTCCCTTTTCTTTTCCCAAAATTGGCCGATTGGCCCTCCTTATATATATATTTTTATTTTTTTATTTATTGTTAATTAACTAATTATTTGTATTACCTTAATTTTCTACAAAAACCTACGCTTATTTGCGCATACCTTTTTGCATAAACGCACTTTACTAAACTTTTAAAAATAAATAAGCACTGCACCCGGTAGTGCCGGCTGCGAGTGCGAGTATAGCGGATTTCCCAGTGGGGAAGGTTGGGGTATACACACGGTTCTTTGAATTTCCCAATCAACGTGTACCCCTTTCGTTGTTTATGTGCAACGTCCTGAATCATTATCGTCTTCATATTTCCCAATTGCACTGCATAGGCGCAGCAAAAATAACCAATTTCGAGGTTAATTGCCGCCTATTGGCAATTCATCCCACAGTCCATTTGTTCCCCGCACCTTCTATCACACCTCTTGGTCAAACGGATGGGTATCGTTTGCCAAGCGTGCCGGTCGTTTGCAGTGCTACACCGAGAAATTAGATGCGCTAAGGCGTTGGAGGGAGATGTATTTTCTGGTGAATATGCGTTGGTTCACTGGGACTTGCGCATTCTAACCCAGGGGTCATTGCCGAGGGATGAGCTGCACCCCCCGGTCCCGTATAGAAGAGGAGGCGAACTATAAATAGAAACCGTATTCCCCAACGCATACTCGGAAGTCTTTCTATGCCACATGGGCATTAGTCGTAATTATTGTCAAAGCCCCGAGGAAAAAGTGCCGACGTTTATTAGCGATGACGGCCGGGTGGGAGCTTGTCCTTCCTTCCTTCTCCCTCGTTTAGTAGTGTAAGCGCTCTTTCTTATTTAAGCTTATGTGACCATTTGTTTTTTGTTTCCGTTTGTGTTGCGCAGAGATGGATTTGTTTAGCGTGGTTCACCTAAGTAAGCCAAGCTGGTGACCTGAGGTCGCCCATTAAGATATGGTGAGGAGCCGCTGTTGGAAAGTACCTCCGCCGGGCGACAATGGAACTTGTGCTGGAGCACCCAGAGGCAGAGAGGTACGATTACTACACCCACAACCACTGCGCAGTGTACCAGGTGTAATTGTGGAGCCCCCCAGGCTAGACGCAGCAAGCGTTGGTTCTTCAGAGGATGCTGATGTCGTAGAAGTTGATTCTAGGTTGAAACGTAAGAGGGCTACTGGTGATGACGGCGCGGGCCCATCAAAGAGGGTGCGTCATGTCAGTCTAGGTTTGAGTACATCGACTGAGGAGGAACCCCGATGCGTCACTACGCCTTGGCTGTTCTGCAAGGAGGTGATCGAGACTTTCCTCCCCCCAAGGTAATAATTTTTAGCTTCTATTTTCCGTCAGAAATATTGTTGATGGTACCAATCAATGAAAAGCAATGTGTAAGCCTCATTATGTTTTATTTGTTGCCGCTTTGTGCGCAGTGTCGAAGCTACTAGCGATTCCTCTGCGCCGGTGACGCATGCTGTACAGTCCCCTCCCCAGACTAGTCCCAAGGTGTTTGAGGGTATGCCAGTGGATCAGCTTATGGAGGAGTTTGATATGGTCACTGCGCAGCAGGCCGCGCTCGTGGCGCAGCTGAGGGCAAGGTTTTCTAATGAACGCAGCCAGAGTGTACAAAAGGATGAAGAGATCATGATGCTGAAGACACATTGGCAGAATTCGCTGGCTGAGCAGAGTCTCCGAGGTCTTAATGCACGAACCTTTGCCAGGAAGAAAAAATGGCCCTGCTTGTTAAAGGTAGAGACAAGAGCGCGGGATGCTCGGAGTACAAGAGCAAGATGGTCATTGTGACTGTGAAGTATTTGGAGGGGGGTAATAACAATCATTTTGTAGGGTTGATGAGTTTCGCCAAGAGTGAGTGCTGTTGAGAACAGGAGGAGAAGCTGCGCAAACTCAGTATTGAGTATGATGAGGAGCTTTATCCTCACATGTTGTCCGCCATTGCTGAGCGCAGGTGGCTCATAAGCCATGGGCTGCGCCTTGCTGCCATGAAACGTTTGGGAATACTCAAGGAGGTCAAGCAGTCCCTTTGGGGATGTTTGTTGAAGTGTGCATGGGCACGTGTAAGGCGGAAAGCGGTGGAGAGAACTCCATGAAAAAGAGGTTGGCTGACAGTGCCTGCCGCAAAAACCAAAGGTACCACGGGTATAATGATAAAGCTTATGAAGGGACTTGTTGCTGCGATGGAGGCGATGAAACTGTTAGAGCTACCTCATATTGCACAGCTGGAGCGTGACCAGGATTACCCCATAGATGTGATAATGGCGGGGTTAACCTTGGCTAGGCATGCCTCCGAGGGCGCTGAGGGCCAGCCTGATTACTTTCTCAAGCCGGATGTGGCGCAACTACAGGTTCCTATCTTTTCCCGTCCGCGTGATATCCTTAATCCGTTTGCACTTGAGAGGGAGATTCCGTTGAAGGAATCTCTGGAGGCCCACGCCATAAGGCTTGCTAAGAAGAAGGGGGTAAAGGGCAAGGCAATATTATGCGGTGTTGGTGCAGCGCACATCCCCCGTTCTGATGGGGTACCCGTGAGCGTGGCGACTGTGCTACCTAAGGATAGTGAACTTCTGGGGAAGCTTGAGGAGGCTGGAGATGCTGCATACCAAGTTGGCAGGTCAGAGCAAAGTCGTTGTCACAGCACCCCTGCCCCAGCAACTAGCTTTTCTTCTTCCTTGTGTTAAACTTATCGTTTTGTGTATATTGGTAAAATTTTTGATTAGTTTTAAACTCGTTGTTCTTAGTGTAAAATTTGTCCTTGTGGGACCCATACTAGGGTGGGTTTTGTTGTTTGTTACTTGTGCATTGAGCCACAAGATAAGTTATAAAAGTTGACAATATGTTTGTGCACAATTAGTTGCCTTTGCATGAAAGACTCGTTTGTGATGTGCTATTTGTCAAATTGTTGCGAACCTAGTCATTACAGAGTTCATGACTGCGAAATATGCTAAGTTTACATGTATGGGTTGACATTACAATTACATGCGGCGTACCGCTAATACCATATCAAGAAGTCAAAAGTTTTGACTCCTAATTTGTTAAACGTGCACTGTGTGCGCTGCTGCGCATCCATCGTGGAATGCGCAGTTAAACTTACTCCAACGTCTTGAGAGAAAGGTGTTTAACAAGGATTCATGATCCAATGTTGATGGGTTTGCAACCCTCTTACTCAACGAGTCATTTAGTAGGTTTACTCATCCTTTTCCCAGCGTGGGGTTATTAGGTGCATGCACGCCGCGTAGGCACAGAATAATGTAACAACAATATTGATACATAAATAGGTACTCACAATAAGCATGTAAAGTGAAATGTGTCGCGGAGTTAGCTAGAAACCGCGACATTTAAGTAGTACTTGCTTGGCAAAAATGAAAACATATTGTCTAAAAAGGAAAAAAACATAATATGCATAATACCCAGTGAGCACTTCCCTAAAGATAGCATTTCTTGAGATTGCAGATATTCCACGTGCGGGGCAACTCACGCCCATCCATGTCCCGCAGCTTGTATGCTCCTTTTCCAAGTGCGTCCGTAACCTCGTAGGGTCCTTCCCACTTTGGTCCGAGCTTTCCTGTGTCTTATCACGCGTGCTCGCGATCATTAGCACGATACACACGAAGTCTTCCTGGTCTAAAATAGACTCCACGAACTTTAGCGTCATAGTAATCCCCTTCATTTTGCAACTTCGCTTTTCCTCCTCACTAAGACGTATGGCTCTTGTTCGCACGCCTTTCTCCAATATGTCCAAGTCCTAAATACGTCGTTCATAACGTCAATGGTTGCAATATTGACCGTCCGCGGTACGTATGGTGGCATCTCCGATTTCGGCTGGTATAACGCTTCGTCCCATAGAAAGAAGAAGGGAGTGTCTCCCGACCTCCCCCCACACCCCGACCTCCCCGTCCCCCTGACATCGCCCCACACCCGTCCTCCGCTCTAAACCCCCCCTGAGCTACCTTGATTGTTGTGCGATGCGCATAGAGCCTTAAAAGAAGACTACCGCAAAACCACAAGACATGTGACCATTCCTCTACCCACCTGCTCTTTATGTCTATCCAATCCAAGCGCGCTTTGATTCCTTCGCCTTTAATTCGATTTTGCAACGCTCAACCAAACATTTGGTCTGTGTGGTTTAAAACCGACGCAAAGCGCTGTGTAAATGGCTTAATCTTGCGCACCAGTCATTGAACGGGGGGGGTTTATCACAGAATTTGTTTCCCATTGTCCGAGACTATTTTCTCCGGTAATTCCAAAACGGCACACAATTTGTCCCAAACAAATCGTTTAAAACCTTATTCCCCCCTGAGATTGTGGCGACCGCATCTCATCCTCGATCCAAATAGTAACGTAGTCTATAAGCCACGATAAGGAATTTCAATCCTCCCGCTGCAACAGGGAAGGGACCCAGCGATGTCGATACCCCCTTTGTGGAATAGCCATGGTGAGGTGAGGGTTTAACTCCGTTGTGGTTGCGCGGGATTTGGTCAATGTACATGTCAATCATGCACTTCCTTATCGTGTCGCAACTCGCTCCGCGGTGCATGGTGGGACTAGTAGTAACCAGACCGTAAGCTCCTTGGCTACTATAGATCGTTGGTCCTAGTGGCATACTGCATGAACCCGCATGAATCTCGCGGAGCACATAGTCTGCCTGAATTGGGCCGACACATCGGAGCCATGGTTGGAGGAACGAACGTCGATAGAGGACGCCATTTCGAAGTTCGAATCTCTGCGCCGTACGGTGTATTCGCCGGGCTTCCTTCTGTTCAAGAGGGAGCGTGCCCTTGCTTACGAATTCGATGATAGGGGTCATCCACGTAGGATCCTGCTCTTCTATCACCTTAGATATCTCCATCTCCGAGATGGATTTGTTCTTCAAGATTTCGACCAACCACCTGCTTTGATAGTGCGCGAAGCTGGTGGATGCGATCATACTTAAGGCATCCGCTTTTTTTTGTTGTCACCTCTATGAACTTGCCTAAAGGTGAATTCTATCAAAGCCCTGATTAGCGACTTGTCTTGTCGAGGTATGAATCATGTTGTCCTTCTTTAGCCACATATTTCGCTCCAACACAGGGTTGGCTAAAACGGAGTCCAACATTTGCTTCTAGTTACGTAACCCATTCGAGCTGCATGCGTATCCTGCAATTAGGGCTTCGTACACCCCTCGGTTGTTTGTAGCTGTGAATTCAAAGCCGCATAGCGTATATAAAATTCCGTTCCCTTCCGGGGTATTCGGCCGAGGGTTCGGGTTCATACCCCGAGGTTGGACTATACGGTCATCAACTACTTTACCCGAAAACGCAGAATTTTAGTGTCACTTTACCATTTTCTAAACCACACCTACTGACCTTTATAAATTTTACCAAAAATCACCGGTTCAATATCATGAGTTTATTATCTCCATGATTTTTCCACTAATTTATTTCTCCCCTTAAGTGCCCGAAATAAAATCATCTTTTTAACTACTTCATTTCTGGGATCTTAACGAACATTAAAAAGGTTTGGACCTAAAAACCATACTTAGACTCCAAATCAGAGCTCCTACCTTTGGGGGATTACTTTATAGACACATAAACAAAAACTCATGTAGTTGGCGTAATCCTAATTCAAATTTTAAGTGGGGGTTTTACACCCCGTAACCTGACTTAAATCTGACCCGAATTTACTGCTTTGACAACTTTTCTTGTAACCAACATTTGAATGACTTCCCGACCTTAAAAACTTTCGAGGCCAGATTTTCTGGAAACTAGACTCTCTGAGCTACAACCTAGGCTCAAGAATCATATCAATTCATGCCTTTATCACCTAGATATCATCAAAACAACACAGCCCTAAATTCTGCCAAACCCTAATTCAAGTTTTAACGCGAATTAAACCTAACCAATTACACCCATAAGCTTCTAATTAAACCCTAATCATTATAACATGTTTATTATATCATTAATTACAGATGTTATGAAACCCTAATTATCCATCATAATAATTATTACATGATTTAATGATAACTAATTAACAAAAGCTTAATTGAAACATACCTAAACCTTGATTCTTGAACAACAAATCACCTAGCTTGATCTTGAATAAATAAAATCTTTTTTTCTCTCTGCCCTTGAGTTCGATCGGTTAAAAAAATATGGGGGTTATGAGTTTGTATTTATAGTGTGGGGAAAAGGATCTAGATAATTACCAAATTAGAATCCTAATTATACTAAAATTAGTTTTTCCCTTAATTAGAGTCCTACTAGGATTGGGCTTTATTCTTTTTTTTTCTTTTTTTTCTAAAATTCGTATTTACTATTCATGTATAAAAAAATATTTTTTTCTTTTATTAGTTAATTAATTACCTTCAATACCTTAAGTTTTTATAAAAACCTAAGCTAATTTGGTAAACCATTTTGCTTATAAACTACTTTCTAAAAATAACTTTTCATTTCCAAATTCACTTTTTATATATGGAAAGTTTACTACCAACTTCCATATTTCAACCACATTATTCCTTTCCCATATCACACACTTCCTATAAACGCTTAATCCTTAAAACCAAGTATTGACGTAGCAATGCATGCACACGTCTTTCATATCCATTATCACCCACAGTAAAAAAACAATGGAATACTTAACACCAAACTCAAACGACAAAAACTCAAAATAAATGCCCCTCTAAACACCTCAAAATGATATCAAGCACATTATTAACTCACTAGCCACACATAAATTCACATAGCACAACACTTACACACATAAAAATGAACTCTTAGCCATTTCTAAATGTTTAAATTAACCTGCTCAAATCACGGTTGTCACATTATCCCCTCCTTAAGGAAATCTCGTCATAAGATTTAACTAGCCGATTCAACAGCACGATCAGCAAATAACCTGAGGTCTTAGACTTCATAATGGTCTTTCCACGCCCATCCCAAGTGGAACTCGGGACCACTTCTTTGAATTCTCAATGAAACTTTTACAAGTCAAAATCCTACTATGCTTTAAACTCTTAACTTCACGGTCCATTATCTCTACAGGTTCCTCAACAAAACGAAGAGTTTTGTCAACCTTAATCTCGTCCAATGGCACATGCAAACTAGCATCCGCCAAACACTTCTTTAGGTTTGACACATGAATACCATTTATGTACTCCACTTCATCCTCAGGCTAATCTCAACCGATAAGCAACAGACTGGATTCTTTCATCAAGAATCCCAAATGGCCCTACATACCTCGGTGCTAACTTACCCTTTTTCCTAAAGTGAATTACACATTTCCAAGGCGACACTTTTAGCATAACCCGTTCTCCTACCTCAAACTCTAACGGCTTGCGCCTATTATCAACATAGCTCTTTTGACGGTCTCTTGCCGCTTTGAGCTTCTCTTTTATCAACACCACTTTTATCAGTTCTTATTTGAATCCAATTCATGTCCAATCCAAGCTACACTCTCTCATCCTGCCCGAAAAGAACAGGGCGGACCTACATATCATACCATACAAAGCTTCAACAGAGCACACCAAATGCTCGAATGATAACTACAACCAAAATCAATAACACGTGCCCTCATTATATCTTCCCAAAGTCTGGATCATGCGTTCACTTTGTCCATCTGCTTGAGGATGCTAAGCAGTACTCAAATCCAATCGTGTCTCTAACACTTTCTGCAGCGTCTGCCAAAACCACGAGGTAAATCATCCATCTCAATTTGAGTTCATCATCACCAGAATTCCATTCCTTGCTATTATCTCATCAATATAAATCTTTGCCAACTTCACATCTTGAAATATTCTTATATAGCTAGAAAATGAGCTAACTTGGTCAGTCTATCGACCATCACCCAAATCACATCATACTCACTATTTTGATCTTGGAAATTTAGTGATAAAATCCATGGTGATTCTTTCTCATTTTCACTCAAGTATCTCAGGCTGTTGCAGCAAGCCAAAAGTCTTTGACATTGCAGCCTTCACCTCTTAAACAAGTCTGAAATTTGCTAACATAGACAGCTATATCCTTCTCTATTTATGGCTACCAATACATGTCTCCAAGGTTATAGTACTTCTTATTCGCTCCCGGATGTACCAAGTACCTTGATGCATGGGCCTCGTCCATTTTACTTCCTACCAATGGAACCTAACTACGATCCATAAAATACAAACTCTCATCTCCTTTTCTTTCCATCTGTTGATCTAAACCATGTAGTATTTCTGCAAGTACGTTCTCTTTCTTGAACGCTTCACTTTGGGTTGTCAGTATCATTCCTCTTACTCCATACTGAATAGTCATAGCCATCGCTCGAACACGTCTAGGTTTCACTCGTTCCTTCCTACTTAACGCGTCAGTCACCACATTTGCCTTACCTGGATGTAGCGAATTTCGTACTCATACTAACTATACAATTTAATCCATAAAGTACTAACCATCATGCTTGCCATCTTTCCATTTTGTTTGGTCCAGGTCAACGCAGCATTCTGTGGCCGCGTTCTCTGCTTGGAGTCCTTCCTTGAATAGTCAATATCTTGTCCTTAACACTTGACTGGATAGTCATGGACATTGCTCTTACTCGTCTTAGTTTCACTCTCCCTTTCTACTTAACGCATCAACCACTACATTCGATTTATCGAAGCGTCACATAAATCATTCTTCAAAGTCTGGAAAGCCTCTTTTCGTTTTGCGCCCCACTCATACTTCTGATCCCTCTCAGTTAGGGAAGTAATGGGTTTAACAATCTTAGAAAATTTTGTGATGAAACGTAGGTAGGTAACCTGCCAGTCCTAAGAATAATCATATCTCGGATGGTGTTGTAGGTACTTCCTAATTCTTCACTGCTTCACTCTTAGTAAACTTTGCATACAACTTCTCCTTCCTCAGTAATTCCAACACTAACTTCAAATGGACTCCATGCTTCTCTTTTTAACAAACGACACTGGTGCATCCCCATGGAAAAATGACTAGGTCGTATGAAACCCTTGTCTTGCAACTCTCGAAGTTGTTCAGACAACTCCTGCATTTCCAAGGGTGCTAGATGATATGAAGACTTCGCAACTGACGTCGCTCCATGAACCAAATCTATGCGGAACTCAACCTGTTGTTGTGGTGGTCATCGACAAATCTTTCAGAAACACATCAATAAATCTCGTACGACGGAAATATCACTCAATTTTGGTTCATCTACCTTTGTGTTCATTAAGGTTTTCACGACTCCTTGAGTACGTTCACCATGAACCTGAAGTATCTCATCACCTTCCAACGGTATCCTAACCACCTTCTCATGACATACTATCACAAACTTCCTTTTGGACAACCAGTCCATTCCCACAATGACATCAAAGCTTCCACGACTCAACAGTATCAACGAACTCCAAAGGTTACAAACAATTGAATAGGATAACAAAGGAATATCGAGTCAGAGGCTAGAATGCATATAGGAGATTCCACATATGCAAATAGACGTGGATCAAATGACATAAGAATCCTTTAAAAGAAAGGATACGTATATGCACCGAGCGAAAATGCAACGAAAGAAATCAACAGACGTACCACGACAAATGAACACATAAAAAAATATCAATACGAAAGACGAAAATTCTTATACCAATTATCGACTTTACTCGAAAGACCAAATTAAATAATGTTTTTATAAAAATCAATTTAAATTAAGAAAGTCACTTTAAGTATAAAAATCATTTTAAACAATAAATAAAATTGTCTTAAATTTAATCTTTATAAAATTCATTCTGGTTGTCATAAAAAAATCTAGAGATGGTTATCTAATGGTATATCGTACCTTACCACTATGAATCACTTTAAACCACTTAAAAATTTTCATATCCTATTTGTATAGACCATTTAAACATATTCTTTTTACAAAGATCATTTTAAACACAGTTTTTCTCAAACACTAACACAATACTTCCAAAGAGTTTTTATAATTAGACATCAATTATGAAATATGTTACTCAAACAAATGACACCATAATACCAACAGGGATCGTAAAACACCGTACAGACTCTAACACAATTCTATTGTTTGAAAACGAAAGAAAATACCAGGAACCATATACTCAAAATAAAATCAAACGAACTCGTACAAGAAAACTCATGCAAGACGTTACGTACCCAAAAGAAAACGTAAGGTCTTATCCAAAATAACGATCAACAGAGCAAACCTAAAAGCATCGATACTAACACGTCGCCAACGGGTTACGAAAACCAAGGGATATACAAAGAAGGGAGTAATGATCCACACTAATATGTTAGGAACAATTAGTGCTTAAAAGAAACCTTTGATACTCATACGAGTAATCAATGCAATGAAAGAACTAACGAAACGCGGCTATATCCGAAAAAGCAGATTCCGAACAACCAATATACATCGAGACGTCGAATAGGAAAATCAGGTATCCTTACTAACAAAGTACGATGAAGGGATGCTAAGCTTAGACTTAGGAAATCCGAACAAACAACCGAGCAAACGAACAACCTCTATAATAGCAATACTAGGTATCCACAAATACTAGATAGAAGGGAAACTTACTATCTATACAACTCAACTTAACATATCATCCAATTAGGGTAAGAGAATAATTCTCTACCCATACCATCATCCTTATCATGAATACACATATCAATAAAAAAAACATATTACACTACCACCTTACATTCAAACACAAATAAATGCAATTATAACACCCTGTGTTTTCAAGTCATTGACGACGTCAATAAATCTACTATTTATTTTTAGTATCGTACGCATTTGCTTGTAATTTCATGTATTAAGTAAAATCGCGTAAGCTAAAAATTAGCGTTCAATGTAAACGGGCATCAAACAATTAAGTGTTTGCATCAATCAAGTATTAAATAATTATTTTGAGAATAATTATGGTCGTTGTTTATTTTATTTTTCATTGAGTTACGGTAAATTTTGTTACGTTTCGCGATATTAAAGGCGTACGTTTAGGCTACCGGGGAACCACCAAAACTTTTTCTAACACGTCAACACATACCCACATTTATACCCAATACATAAAAACTACAAAAATATATCATATATATCTCATATTGGCCGGATATGGAGCAAATGATACAAAGAAATATGCAAAAATCTTGCAACTAAGTCTTATGTACATACAACTACTAATAAATTCTCATGTTTCCTTGACCACTTTTCCTTAAGACCCTCATTTGTGTCCCCTTTTGACCACAAGTCTTCCATAAGACCCTCCCATTGTCTAAGACTCTTATGTACATACTTTGACTAGTTTTATGAGTATATAATACATATGAGACTAGTGCAAGTATCAAACACATACACTTCTATTTTTACTAAGTGCAAAACACACTCTTTTCCCCATATACTCCCTCCTACCCACGGCAAGGATACACCAACACAAACCATCCACAAAATTTTATTCTACAATTATTTATAAACATTCTCACTCTTATTTAAGATAATAACATAAAAGGTTTGGAAGCTTTTGGCTTGGTTTGATTAGGAAGATAATTAAAGAAAACAGGAAGATAGTTTAGATTCTCGGGTTTCGGATTGGAATAAAAGTTAAGGTTTCACATTGTGCAAGCTTTGATTTTAAGTCTAAACAAGGGTTTAGCATTGATTATCGTCATCATCAATCACTCCCTTTAAGGTCATCCTAGAGAACCCTTCATGTTCTTACAATATTCATTTTATGCTTTATTTCTGTTCTATTGTATTTCGATCACCATTTAAGGATTTTTAACATGTAAATGGGAATTTTTTACTTGATCATGGTCATTTTCTTTTTGTACCACTAATATACATGTTGTGTTTATTACTATATCATGTTATTATGGATGAGAAAATATACCACTACTGTACCATGTTATTTTGGTTTTGTAAATAATGACGCCCCCCCTCCCCCCCCCATACAAATTAGGGTTTTATAATAGTTTCTTTAATATGTTTCAAGTTAAAAGAATACAAGTGACATGTTAATATGGGATTATGGACTTATAATAAGGTTATATGGTCATTACAAAATAAGGTTTATAACAAGATGGGAAGGACTTGTACACACATGTGGTTTTATTGTTAAAAAGGGATATATATAAAAAACTAGTGATTTATCGTGGTAGTATGAAAGTTATGATTATAAAGTACTATGATGGACTTTGTAAAGGTGGAACCAAAAAAAGGAACAACCTTATGGAAAACTATGGACAAAATATATGTATGAGATATATATATTAAAAATATAAGACTTTTGGTTGGATTACTGAAAAAATGGTAAAGAATTTTGGAAACATAGGCTAAAAATGAAACCTAGCATACTCAAGCCGATTTTGTCCATAATTTTCATACTATATGACATATTTCTTTATTGTTCTTATAATAAAATAGAACGACTCACGACGATTTTCCGGATAAAAAAGGTAAGAAACTTGTCAAACGGATTAAATAACAAAAAAGTTACGGTTAAATAAATAATGAGTTATCCGTTAATTTTAAACGGATTTTATAAAATAACTTTTATAAAAACCTATAACAAACAGCAAAGTTGGTTAGTTTTAATCAAAAAAAACTTATTTTTAGGATTTAAATGATCTAAGAATCATTATTTTTTCGATTTATAACAGAAATAAGTTATGAATTTCGCGGGTTTTCGGTAATTAAAAGTTTATAAAAATATTATTTTATAAACTAATGACACAGTTTTATAACACTATTCATGACAGAAAGTTATATTTTTGTAAACCTCATAAATTGATATAATTTTCATTAACGAGAACGTGCTCGAAAAGAATCTTAAAAAAAACAGAGCTTTTACACGAAATATAAAAATTTCGAATTTACGGGTTTTACGACGATTTTTTTTTAAATAAATATATAAGTGAGGGAAAATCATGGTCTGGTCCTCCCCTCCGTGAACAGTAAAAAGTTTACTGTTCTCAGTGGGTATAAAAAATATGAAAATGTCAAATTATGGCTAACTCGTCTGAATACGAAAGCGTGGGGCATAGATGACACGTCATAATCGGGCCTTCTTTAAAACGCAATAAGGTTTGCTATATTTTACTAAAACGGTAATTTATCAAACGTTTTTACTTATTAACCACAATTTTACCAAAACAATTTAGATGGTGATTGAATATATAGAATATATGCTGGTTATCAAAGTACTATATTATAGGGAGTTTCATAATGTCTGGCTCTTCGGCATTAGTGGCGTATCGACGAAGTTGCTGGATTTACGATTTAAAGTTGTCCTAGCTCCTCTACGTTCACTTCATGACCTCTTAATTATGATTAGGCCCGAAATCGTTTAGTATATGTAACTTACATAGAACTGTATATAATTGTTGTTAATCCAAAACGATTTGTGCTTTTTGACCTATGTTATTTAGGTTGCATTCCGATCATTTGCGTGTCGCATTTATCTGTAATTTTTGGATTATTGATCCTCAAGGTGAGTTAAAGCCCCCCACTTTTTTACGATTTCAACTGATTTAAATCTATAGGGGTGGAAACATGCTTTGTTATATATATTGGACGCAAGTGGATATTTTATATTGCTTTACATGTTTGCATAAGTAGCGGATAACCCATGTTGAGCCTATTATCATGAACTGTCCAAATTGCATAGATGTAAGTTGTTTATTACCTTATGTGAGGCGCGAATGTTATGAATATAGATCTATTTGGGGAAATCGGACCTCCCCGTATCGGGATGACTAGCTAATCTTCAGGAACGAACGTCTTTTTAAAGCATGTTCGAATTGTGGGGCATGTTTCGGGTTAGACATCTATTCGTGGCAGAAAGAAAGGGAATAGAAGAGAAAATTGAATATATATTATTATGTGCAAGGAAAGAAAGATCGTCGAAAAAACTTCAGTGTCATCGAGCTTAGGAGAAAATGGTCAATCTGGTTTTTTGTAGATGTCTGCATGTGGTGCATTATCACGGGGGGAGGAAAAAAAGTCTTGCCGGGGGGTCCTGCGTATTATGATTTATCAAACCTATGAAATTCACCAACATTATTGTTTGAGGTTTTAAAAGCAAGTTTTTTCAAAGACGATTCAGTAAGCATAAGGTGCCAAGGATACATTGGTGATTTTGTTTTGGGATGTCATGCTAAAGATATGGTTGTATTATGTTTTAGGAAACCTCACATGGTTTTCGTGAACCAGTATCTTTGTAATAATAATAAGGGAACATGTTAAAGCTTCGGGCTATTTGTATCTAATATTTGTGAAATCCAATGTATCAGTTTTTCAAACGACCTTTTTTGGTCGTTCCTATATATATTCTTGTAGTTATTGATCTATGAACGTAACACGCCCCTGGTCCCTTATTCGCTGCGATCCCAATTTGGGGGTGTTATGTATTGGGGCTATCAAGAGCCAAGGTTTTATGAGAAAACAGGTCAATCAAACTTGGTTTTTGCCTGAAACTATAACATTTTTAAACATTGCATTCATTTAATAAAGGGGTTTTTTATGGGACACTAGTTGTTGTATTAGTTAGTTCGGATTAGAAGATGCATTATCATTTGATATACGTGGTTATATATATTACTACTATTACAATAAGAGCCTATATATAATATATCAAATAAGTTATTAGATTGATAGTCACAATAGTCATGTAGCTGATTCCGCTGGGTTACCTATACTTTTGTTTCACTCCAGGCATGATCTTGGGAGTATTCACATCTGAGGCAGGCACCACATTCTCCAGAGTATGTACCAGATCCCATGGAGCTGGAGGATTATGTACCAGTGTACATTCCTGAGCCTGGGCACTCTGAGGACTTAGTGCTAGCTGAGGATGAGGCACATATAGAGGCATACATTACTGAGGTTGCTTCTGCACCTACACCTCCACTACTACCACCATCCTTTTTACCCTCACTTATCCGACCTCTATGTACTAGAGCAGCCATGGCTCAGATGAGAGCTGCAGCACCATCCACCTATCATCCACTACTTCCATCAGGGACACCACCATTATTACCTATACCACTACCTGCACCATCCACTAGCCGCAGAGCTGATATTCCCGAGGCTGACACACCGCCTCGGAAGAGGCTGCTACTTGCTCGCAGACCTAGTTGTGAGGTTAGGGAGAGTTCTGCTGCTGCTGGTACGAGACACCTAGGACCCACTATGGACCGTAAAGTCGATTGTAGTTTTGTAGACACTGTGGAGACCAGGGTCTAAGATACCGAGAGGAGGATGATGACCGCCTTAGAGATGGTCAACATGAGGGTCAGTTTACAGGTAGATGTTCACAGTAGAGAGAGTTCAGAGTTTTACTCACGACATCACGATGCCCAGAAGGATCGTGCAGCTGTGAGAGCTGAGATTGAGGTATTGAGGAGAGAGAGACTTGCTTACGAGCAAGAGAGTATTCTTCGATAATACCCCGCTAGACCTAAAATTGACGAATCTCCGTTGGCACGTAGGAGGCCCAATCTTTAATGTTCGATCTTGGCAGGATCCAGTGAAATACCCTCATTATCAATCACGTGACCAAGGAACAGTACTTTGGGATTCATAAATTCACACTTGGAAAAATTTGGCATCAACTCGCTCTTTCTTAAGCAATTCTAAAGATTAGCTTAAGGTGCCTCTCGTGGCTCGCTTGTTCTTTGAATATATCAAATATCGGCAATAAAGTCAATCCCAAATTTATCCAGATATGTTTGGCACACCCGATTCATAAGGTCCATGACTACGGCCAGGTGCGTTGTGTCAAACCAAACGGCATAACTATGAATTCATAATTGGAGCTCATAACGGTGGGGTTTCTGAAAGCGTTTTAGAATGTCCTTCTTCTCGAACCCTAGTTATGATAACCTGACCTCAGTCGAATCTTTGATAGACACTCTACCCGTGAAGCTGATCAAATAGAATCAACTACTCTTAGGAGCGATAATGGTTCCTTCACTGTTAGCTTGTTTAATTCCCGATAATCCATGCACATCCGGAATGATCCGTTCTTTCTCTTGACAAACAGACCGGTAGCTCCCCTGGTGAGGAACGGTTTATAAAGCCTTGTCAGATAGTTCTGTTAGTTGCTCTGACACCTCTTCATTTCAGAAGAGTGCCAATCGATAAGGGCGCCTGATCTAACGGGTGCACACCAGGTATCAAATCGATTTAAAATTCCACTGTCGAGTTGGAGGAGAACCGGCAAGTCCTCAAGAAAGACTTTAGGAAAATCTTGAACTATTGGTACATCCTCAAGTCGCTTCTTCTCCGACTTGTCTTCAACCTCATTTGTAGTGACATGTGCCAAAAAGACTGGACATCCTTTTAGCATGTATTCTTGTGTTTTGGAGTACGAGATAATGTGCAGACGAGCCTCGTGTCCTCGGTTGCTTCCGTCACCGTGAACAATTAATGTTTCATTTCCCTAGGGGATACGAACGATCTTCTCGGCACACACAATGATTGCTTGGTACTTTGCCAACCAATCCATACCAATTATAGCATCAAAACTACCAAGTTCTATGGGCATTAAATTTATGTTGAAATTGGTGGTTTCAGGAGATTTGAATAGTTGCAACCCCTAAGGATAGTGTTTAACCTAATTATCCTCCCGTCAGCTAGTTCGACATCATAATAGTGATCTAAGGTAGATGGCGTGATATCCATTTGGGAACTAAATGTAGTAGACACAAAACTCCTATCGGCACCAGTATCAAATAATATAGAAGCATAGCGGTTGTTGAGAAGGAACATACCCGTCACGATATTGGAATCTGGGTTTGTCCCTGCACGTCCCACCATACACTTTGGCTGGAGCCCTGTCATTACCAACTTGATTTCCATGGTTTTTGTTGTTCTTCAGCTTTGGGCCTTCCCACCTGAAGTGTCCCCTTGAACTCACACTCGAAGCAAGTAGGTTTCTGCCTTCTTAGTGCCCTCTTATTGTTACATTGTTGGCACTTCCCGCACTCCTACAGTCATGAGCAAAATGGCCAACTTTGTTGCATTTATGGCATTTTAGAGCACACGGACCGTCGTGGTGATAGTCCATTTAGCGCATAGGGTTTTTAGATCTCCGTAATGGCTTCCTTATCATCAGTCCTGCGGTATAGGCCCTGCTATGTTCTGTCTCTTGTTCTGTTGTTGTATGCTTTGATATTTCCGGGAAGTGTTTTTCAACTTCCCTTTTGTTCTCAGCCTGTCTTTCAGCCATGTGATGACTTTTTTAACCATTAGTTCATTGCCATTTCAACAGCCTCTTGCATGGTTTTCGGCTTTGATGCTACAATGTTTCCATGGATCATGTCGGGTAATCCGCCGACGTACCTTTCAATCTTGTCAGACTCCTCCGGAAACATCCTAACACACAGCAGTGCTAGTTCCTAGAAACGTTGGTTGTACCCTATCACATCAGTACCCTTCACTTTCAAATTCCACAATTCAGCCTCGAGCTTTTTCATCTCGTTCCTCGGACAGTACTTGTCAGTCATCTTCTTTCTCAGATCGGCCCAAGTCATTGCATATGCAGCATCATGACTGACAGTCATAACATGGGAATTCCACCATGTTAGAGCACCTGCTAGAAGAGTACAAGTGGAAAACTTAACCTGATTTTCCACAGGGCAGTTGCTTATGCGGAAAATAGTCTCCATCCTTTCGAACCATTGAGTTAATTCAACAACTCCCTCAGTGCCTTTGAAATATAGAGGTTTGCACTTCATAAAGTCTTGGTAAGTGCATTCTCGAATAATGCGTTCAGTCCTTCTGCCACCCGTTCCCGAAGTGTGGTTGTCATCGCCATTCCTGTTTGCATCACGTGTTGCCAAAGCGGTAGTGACACCTTGGTCAATCATTGCCTGAAGTTGGGCATAGTGTCCATGTGGTGGTGATGGCTGTTGGGGTTTGGGTTTGTGTGACTGGTGTGTGACCTTGTGGTTCGTTTTTGGTGCCATATCTTCACTCACAAAGAACATACAATACCTATAGATTCATTAAATAAGAAAATAACCATGACATGACATATACATGATAAATAAAGTGAGATCACATCACACAGTGAAATATACAACTGAATTGTAATCAACAAGGATATAACCAAATCACCATACTTGTCATAAACAAGTTTGATTACAGACGTGAAATAAATACAACCATTCCATATATAAATTGGAAAACATACATGAATGGTTCAGATACAAAATGATCATAGGTTACAAAATAAACATAACAACCTAAAGCCTTACTAGCCGGGATTAAACCCGTAATACTTAGTAGGCTATATACAAAATGACTAGCCATAACATGATCTAATCTATGAACTGCTACCAGCCTCCTCTGGCAGCTCTGGCTGTGCAGGACCTCCAACGGGTCCCTGCTGTCCCTTCTATCAAGAGCAGACACAGGTCAAGTTCGCTGTCCCGTATGTGGTTCACATGTCCCTGTAATGTGTGTCACTTGTCCCTGTAATGACTGCATCACTGTCAATGTCTGTATAAGCTGCTGCTGTCGGGTATGATCAGTTGTCCTCAACTCTCTCATCTCTGCAGATCTCCTCTGGTCTGCCTTCAGCATCTCTAAAATCACAGCCTGTCTCCTACGATCAGCAGCATGCAACTCTCTAAATATTAACATCTGACCCAGTACGGTAGTGCGCAGTGACATAACCTCTCCGCGGGCAAGATCACTCGCATCCATCGATCGCCTCCAAGCCTCTCGGGACAATCTAGCCTCTGTCTCCATCTGATGACGTGTATATGCATGTGCTCGTCTGTCTCTAAACAACATATTGAGCCGACCAGCCAATAGCTGTCTCTGACTCTGCTCATCGTCTAACCTCGTATAAACCTCATCCGTGTCCTGCCTAACCCTAGTCTCAAATGCTGTCATATGTCGACCCAACTCTGTGTCAGTACTAACTGGTGCCCCCTAAAGGGTCTCAACTATCTCGTCCCACGAGTCGGTGATCCCATATCCAACCTCTCTCTCCGGATCACGCCTGATCTCCCTATCCATAGTAGCTACAAAGCCATAGTCTGCCCTAAGACCTCCAGCCGGTCTAGCAGCAGCAGCAGATGAGCTCTCTCCTACCTCGTATCCAGGACCAAGAGCGATACCTAACCTCTTCTGAGGTGGTAAGGTAACCTCGGGTTTGTCCTCCCTACGACTAGCAGAGGGTAGTAGCAATGGTGGTGATGAAGTAGGAACTGATATGGGCAAGGGTGGTGGTATCCCTAATGATGGTGCATCTGGTCTGGTGGGGGAGAGTATGAAGGGTGGTGGTAATGGGAGAGCCAGGAAAGTAGATGTGGCCGTTTAGCTCTTTCCGAAAATCAATCGCAGCTCAGATAGCCCAATGAACGAATGGGGCTAGGAGGTGGTGCTGGTGATAACACAGGTAAGGGTGGTGATAGTGGTAAGTGATTAAGAAGTATCAGGGGGAAAGTGGTGAAGACATGGGAGAGGTGGTGATGATGGTGGAGTAGATATAGCGAGAAGTCTAGCAACCTCTGCATCAGACCATACTGGTGTAGGTACTGGAGCTGGAATAGAAATCCTAGCTGTCACACGATATGCAGGGTGTGGTGGTGGTGTGGCCGCAGACTCATCAGTCTCGAACGGCTCTGTCTCCTCCGCAGATGGGGCCTGATCAGTAGCTGGTAAAGCAACAACTACAGAGTCGGCAGGAGCTAGGTGCTCCTCCTCCTCATCATCGGCCTCGATGTCCATGTCATCATCCTCATCATCCTCTGATGACCCCTCCTCGTCATCGCCGTCATCTCCTCCATCGGCAGGATAATCGACAGGATCCTCCTCGGGGTCCTCATCGTCATCCTCCTCTGGGTCCGCCTCAGGATCGGACTCCGAGACATAGTAGGTGACTGAGCGAGTGGTTAGGCCATCAATCAGCATCTGGCTGATCCTCAGCAACAATCTCATCATCAGTATGCTCTGGGCCTGGAACATAATCTGGCGAAGGTGGTGCCTGCTCTGGCTCCTCAGGGCCAGGCACGTAATCTGGAGAGGGTGGGGCCTGAAGAGCGGCCTCCACGTATGGGTCCTCTGGCATCCAAGGCAGCTCAAGGTACTCGTGATCATCGGCTCTCGGTGATCCTATGTCTGATAAATCCTCAAATGGGCTGGAAACCTCCGTGTATGTAACCCCTGATTCATCCGAATCTGACATGACTGAATCTGAAAATTCAAAATAGCTTATATTAGTATTTAATATAAGACTCTTATAGTAATATACATTTATATCATAACATGTATATTAATTATGAATGCATCTAGTCCAACCAACTAATGCAACAAGTAGTGTATGCATGAATGTATGCACATATGTATGTCCCGTGTAAAACCCCTTTGTATGAATTTGATGTTTGAAAACGTCTATAGCCAGCAGAAAATATTTGACCTGTTCTCTATAACCGTTGGCTCCTTGATACCAATCTGGAACACCCCCAATTGGGTCGCAGCGGAATAAGGTCCAGGGCGTGTTCTTCATACATCAATAACACTAGATAGAAAGAAGAGTGCCAAAACGTCGTTTAAAACTGATACATTGGAATTTAACAAAGTCTCTTGATACATAAGCCGAGCTTCACTTGTCCACTGTTCAAATACAAAGGATTTCTAGCCATAACAGTTCTACAAAAATGTAATGCGACAAATCTTTAGTGCATGTATTCCAAAACAAAATCACCAATGTATCTCTTGCACCTCGTGCTTACTGATCCCCTAAAAAACATTGCTTTAAAACGTCAACAATAATGTTGGTGAATTCATAGGTTTGATAAATCATATATTGTAGGACCATAAGATTTCCCAAGTGTATGATAATGAAACAGATGCAGACATCATATAAATGTAATTACGTTGCCCTAAGCTCATGACACTGAAGCTCGACATAAATGAATACCATATAAATGGCCTACATTGCCCATGATGATGTTCTAACCCGCAACATCCTATGTTCGACATGGTATACGTTCATTTGCCCAGTGATAGCTAATCACCCGAACAGGGATGTCAATCCCAATAGATCTATTCATATCATTCGCGCTCACAATCCAGTAACTGACAGTTCATGATAATGGGCTTAACTAGGGTTATCGCTACTTAGGCAACACGTAATCATATAATAAGGTCCATTAGTCCATCATTGTCCTCATATGTCCAAATTACCAAGATCAACAAGTTTACCAAGTTGATTATACACATTTACTTGTAGCTTTTCATGTAAATCATTAAAAAACCTAATTTTTCATTAACACTTTTTAGGCTTAACCAAGGTTGTTCATCACTTATATTTCCATTATAAACTTATTTTAGAGTTCATATAACATCACTAAAAGTCCATAAACAAGATTAACATGTCATTTGTCATACTTTTACTTGTAACATATTTAAAAAAACCTTTAAAACCCTAATTTACTAGTTTGTACATAAACATTTTTATACATAAACCAAGTGTGTACAAGGCTTACAACCATTTTGTAACCTCAATATAACCTCCATAGAACATGTGTACAAGTCCATAAATCATGTTTACAAGAAAATCCACTTTTACAATGTTAAACATATCCTAAATGGTGATTTCACTACATAGCACATCATATACATAAAAACTCATAAAATGAAAGTATAAAGGTTTATAGAAGACCTTATGATGAATGATGGTGATGAGAAATAAGTGCTAAACCCTTGTTTAGACACAAAATCAAAGCTTGCAAATATGAAACCCTAGATTAGGTTATGAAACCCTAATCTTTCCTTTTCTTGACAAATGCTTGTAAATGGTTAACCAAGGGTTGCAAACACCTTAGTATATCTTAGGAATGATGTGTAATGGCTTGTATAGGTTGTAGAAATTTTTGTATGGATTGTGTATTGTTGTTGGTTTGAGCCGTGGGCTCTTAGAGAGACAAAGAGATAGTTTTTGATCTTTTTACCAAGTGTTTTGTTATCTATGTGTTTTCTATCACATGTATACATGTATATAAGATGTAGGACTAGTCAAGGAAACATGTTGAGGGTCTTAGGGAAGACTCTTGGTCCTAGTCATGGCCATATGCACTTGTTGTTCCCTAATAGTTGAGAACATCCCATGAAAACATGGAGGGATGTTCTTAACTTAGATATTTTGGTTTTCTTATGGTTCTTGTTATCCCTAGCCGGCCATATGTACATATGTGGTGATAATATGGAGTAAATTTTGGGTATTGGGTATAAACGTGGGTATTTGTTGAAGCGTAGAATTATTTTTGTGGTTCCGGGTATGCCTAAACTTAATTTATCGCGAAACGTATACACTTTACGTAACCGATAAAAATAAAATAACCAAAGACCATAATTATTCTCAAAATAATTATTTAATACTTGATTGATGTAAACGTTTAATTGTTTGGTGCCCGTTTACATTGAACGCTAATTTTTAGCTTACGCGATTTAAACTTAATTCATGAAATCACAAGCAAACGCGTACAACACTAAAAATAAATAGTAGATTTATCGACGTTGTCAATGACTTGAAAACACAGGGTGTTATAATGTGAATAGTAATTCTAGTATCTGTCAATAGTAAATGAATTCCACATGAATCAAATAACCTCCAGCTTATCAATGTGTAGTCTTGTTGAGCTTTCCAGATTTCATCTTCCCCACTTGGCTCAAATGAAGTTATAAGATCTCCCTAAAGTAATATGTCATATCCTATTGGGCTTACTATCTCAAATGTTTCCTTTACCAGCCTGTATAGATCCAACACATCATGTTTGTCAAAATCATCAAGCATTGCACTAAATATCTTATAATATTTTTCACTTCCATCTGCCCCGATGATCTGATAATTTATCTAGTCTTCTGCTAGAATGTGTGTCTTCCAGTCAACTATTAGATATTTTGTAGATAATGATTCAACATTGACAGCTTCATCATCTCTTGGAACTATCTCTAAACAAAGTTGAAGTTCTGCCTTTTCTGCATCATCCTCTAGTTTTTGCCTCTTGCCACTTTCTTCATCAAGTCCTTCACCTGCTCTTTTCTTACTAATTGTTTCCTTTCTACTGCTGTCAGTTTTCTTTTCACTTCCTTCCACCACCTCTGAATCCATAGGAACAAATGAATTCACCCTCTTCATTTCTTTGTCAAACAACATCTGAATTTCTTCAAAACTTTTGTTCTTTAACTGAGTGTGTTTGTATCCAGCCATGTTTCTTAGATAGGTTGACATTT
>BQNB010065242.1:11615-35010 GCA_026074375.1 Tanacetum coccineum | reverse complement strand
TGAGTAATAGAGTTCTGAATCTTGGACTTACAAGAGGCTTTGTGTTGCTTTCCCTTAAGACAAGCAACACAAGTTTGGTCATTTTCAAAACGTTTTGAAGGTAAACCTCTCACAAGATTTTCCTTAACAAGTTTATTAATAGTTTTAAAATTTACATGACCTAGCCTCCTATGCCATAGCATTGATTCATCAAGTGTGGCCTTTGCAACAAGACAAGTTAAACTCTCTTTAGGAATAATATTCTTTATATCAACACTGTACATATTGTCCTTTCTAGGAACTTTAAGTAAAACCTAACTCTTATCAGCTAACGTAAAGTCATGAGACAGAACAAAACATCCAGTGTTAGTAAAAAGAACACTGTTCTTTTTGTCACACATCTGTGAAACACTAAAAAGGTTAAACTGTAACTCCTTGACAAAGTACACATCCTCAAAATCAAGCTTACCAGTTTTAAGAGTTCCTTTACCAGTAATTTTCCCTCCTTTGGCTCCTCCCCCAAAGGTAACATATCCTCCATCAAATTCCTTAAAGTCTGAGAGATAGGACATGTTCCCTGTCATGTGCCTTGAGCATCCACTGTCAACATAGCCTTGATCTTCTTTTTATGGATGACCCTGCACATAAAAATAAGGAAATTAGTTTCCTTTGGGGACCCAAGCCATCACTGACTTGGATCTGCCTCGTGCATCAACATAATTATGTTTCTTCAAAGTAATTGATGCACTATTAAGTTTGGTAGGTCTCCAAACCCAACATGCTGAGGCCTTAACAGCATTAACCTGATTTTCCCTAACAACATTAACTACTGCTGAATTTGGCCTAGCAGTATTAACTGCTTTTGGCCTAGCAGTATAAAATTTTCCCTTAGCAGTATTAACTTTTTGGCACAAATTTTTATTAGTTAATGCTGTTCTTATTTGATAGGGCCTATTTACAGTTGATTGTGCTGATTTAGAAAAACATGGCATTGGTCTAGCACTATACACTGTAGTTTTAGGATGAGCAGTAGTAACAGGCCTAGCAATATTAAGTGATCTTAGGCCAGTTTTCATTAAAACTGCTCTTGGAACCATTCTCTTTGAGTACTCGTGTGACCTTTTGGAGCAAATAATTGTATATTCAACCAGTGTACATTATTACCAAATACCATCCTTTCCCTTTGATGGTAATTACAGTTAGCCTGCATATGGTCAAAACTTCCACAGACAAAACAAGCTTTATTGTACATCATAAAGTCACTTCCTAGCTGTTGGGATTTCTAATTATTCTAGTTTCTTTTATTTCCCCTAGGAGTTTGTGATCATGTAAATATTCAGCAAATATTAACATGTTTTCCTAACTGGTTTTTTCATTGTTGTTGTAGGTGTAACAAAATTTATTTTAGCAACAGTAGGAAAGACAGTTTTCTTTTCTAACTTATCATTTAATACCAACTCCTCAACCAATGGGGCATCGGGAGATTTCATAACCTCATTAGAGATGTCTTCACTAACACTCTTACTAATCTTAGGTCCATAGCCTTCAAAACAGGCGTTGAACTCCTCAAACTCAGAGTAGGAAAAACCATAGTTATTGGGGTGAAAAAAACCTATAGGAAGGAGGTGTGTTAACAACATTATATCTCACAAAACTCCCAAACCACTTTCTACTTATTATCAGGTATCTAACTCCCTATAATTTGGTCTAGACTCTAGAAAGACTTAATCAAATTTTTCAATCTTAAATTGATTGCTTTCTTTTCTTGCATAAACTTTTTCTAACTCCTTTTACAGCACACTAATTTCTGAGTCTTATAATGAGATATCCTCTTTAGAAAAGTAAAAACAAGTTTCTCACAAAATGAGGAACCACATTCTTTTGTAAAAGAACAAGTTGTACTTCTATAGATCTAACCCTCTTATATAATAGCTAGGATGAACTCGGAATTTTTAAACACTATTCTTAAATCATCAAGTGGAGTTTTAAGAGTCAAAGCTTTTTAGACATTTTTTGAACCATTATATACATTATGTAATCTCAGAGTCTGAAAACGCCATAAAGAGCCATGTCCCTGAATTGACTTCTTCATCTGCCATAAGCTCCAAGTCAAAACCAGCTCCATCAATAGCTACATGGCTTTGGAAGAAATTTCTCCACATTTATAGTCCCTTCTAGAGTTGTCTTGATTCCTGCTCCTGTTATCTTGATTCCTAGATCCTCTGCATTCCCTTGCAAAGTGTCACAACTTGTGACAGTTGAAACACTCCACCTTTGACTTGTCATATCCAGGCTGAGTCCACTTCCATTTATAGTTTTTCTTTCTACCCAGTTTTTCCTAGAAAAACTTTATTTGTCCACAATCAACAATGCTAACAGCCACTTCAAATCCTCTTTTCTAAGTCATCTTCATGGATTGGTTCAAGATCCACATGACAAGTTTAGCACCGTTTTTGTTGGACTGCCAAAAATACATAAACAGTGTCATCACTTAATTTAACAGTACTAACTTTGAGTACAGCAGTGCTACTAATATTATAGCAGTACAACCCCATAAGCAGTAATAACTTCATCATTACTAGCTAGTAGATGACCATAAAAGCCAAGTTTTAAGAACTTAAGCTTCTGAGCTTGAGCTTGTGTTCTTTAAGAATCCCTTGTTCAACATCTTGAAATTTTTGATAGATCATTCAAAGCTCATTGGGTTCCTAGATTGGTTTTATTCCTCTAGACCATTAACATGAGTATTCCACACATGAAGGAAGACGTTCATCAAAAATTTCAAATTAAGCATCTTTATTGTGAAATAATTTTTCACGCAAGGATAGACAACTGACTACAATCTTCTGAGCCATTTAAAAAATAGATCAAAGAGACTATGGTGCTTGAATCACTAAAGTATCTCATACATTTGCTTAAGAAGAGACTTATTAGTCGACTTTGTGGCATCAATTACCACCAATCTTGTTGTTATAGCATCAAACCAAGTCCTGGCATCCTTGTACTGATTAAATGTTAGTAGATGTTCATTTAGAAGTGCCATTAGCAACATACTTCTTGCCTTTACATCATTCTTTTTTTGAGTCTTTTCATCAGTAGTTATAGGACCTGGTATTAATCTAGTTGAGGAACCATCAGTATTTGTTGTTGTTTGAGCTGCTGGTTTAAATGAGTTTCCATTCTCTATGTCATCCTTGTACTGATTAATGTTGTTTGAGCTGCTGGTTTAAATCAACATTTGTTGTTGTTTGAGCTGATGTTTAAACTTAAGCTGATGAAACACTTGGAAGAATCGATTGTTCGTTGATATATGGATAAAAATGAATGATGTATAGTTTTGTATAAAGTGGTCGATATCACCACTTTTGTAAAAGTATGTAAAGTTTGAGACGATTGGGAAGTTGACCATTATGGGAATGCCAACTTAGGTTGTCTTTGTCATTTCTATGATCGAGACGTTGTATATATTTAGAGTATTTATCATGGAACGGTCGGGAAAAGTTACTAGCAACTATATACCTTATTTGTTCAGGCTTAATCTATTTGTTTTGTGAATTTTACTTAACAACCATTTACTTCCCTTTCCTAGCAACTAGCCTTAGGTTTTACTCGAACGAGATTGAGATCGAGTCATGCATGTTTATTCTGTCATTACGGCCACCTTGTTGGTTTATTACTTTTGGTGAAAGTTAGAAGATCCCTACCCTATATCATTCTTCATCCTAATATATATACCACCTTTTTACAGGGAAATTTTTGCTTTATTCTATTATGTAACGTAGTTTACATAACTAAAGTAAACGAGCTCACGCAACAACCAATGCCATCTATATCTATGTTTATATCATGTAAACATCCTAATATGTCAAGTCAATGTTCTAATATCATTTTTACCAGATACGTTATCCATTTAACGTACTTTTCAAAACGTTATTTCAAAACAAGCATTAAACGTTAACGTTTATATCAAAACCCTAATTATATGTAATGTATACATATAAAATGAATGTGCAAGCCTTCAAGCATGTGTACAAGTATACAATACACAACATTTGAAATATAATTTCCCTCTAAGTCAATGTACAACTCATTTAAGCTCAATGTACAAATCCATGAAGCACGAATTCAAACTAACTCATTTTCCCTCCAAATTCATTCTAATTTCTTACCACCACTTTAGCACAAGGTACAATACTCAATGCATAACTTCTAAACCCTAAACCTAAATCCTAAATCATCCCAAAACCCTAATCTAAAACCCTAAACCCCGAACGAAACCCTAAACTAGTTTTAAACCCTAATTTAAAAACACTTAACTTAAACCTAATCCTAAACCCTAATCCTAACACTAACCTTAATCCTAAAACCCAATCCTAACACTAAACCTTAATCCTAAACCCTAAACTATCCTTAATCCTAACCCTAATCTACGTCCTAAATACTAAAACCCTAACCCGAAACAAAAACTAACCCGACACCCTTTTTCTTTCATTTTTAACCCATTTATAACTAAGCAAACTCCCTAACACCACCATGACCTCACCACTATGTCATCTACCACCACCACTTTTACTCCAAACACCCCCTCGTCACCCCTTTGTAAACCAAACCCCTCCACATCCTTCCACCACTCAAAGCTACACTCCTAGCCCTTCCTAATCACCTTATAGCCTTCTTTAGTCACTACCTATAGCCCTTGATCCCTACTCCAAGTATACATGTGCACCAAGGGTGTTTTGAGCCCTATAAAAGCCAAAACACACACACTCTTTCAAACACACCTCAAAACTCATCATACATACAAATGAAGTTCTAAACCAGACCAAGGAAGGACAAAGAAGGAAGAACTCAGCAAATTTGAAGCCAAGAATCAAGAGAAGGAAGCCCTTGAAGTCGTTTCTAGGCATATGAACCAAAAACCCCTTATTCGACCCATTTTAAGCTTAAGTAAGCTTATATCTTGTTCAATAAGCTCATTTTCTATTTTAAAACTTTAATAAGCTTCCTTATGATCCTATATAAACTCTTCTTTAAGTCCTTGAACCACAAACCCATGCGTTTTGGTTTTCCTAAACCAAACAAACCCGTTTTGTATTTTCTAGTTCACAAGCTCTTTTCATAAGCTATAAGCTCGTAGAAGTTACTTATTTTAGCTTATAATAATAAGCTATAACCTGCAAAAATGATTTCTAATTTCTTACCATTCTAAGTATATAAATCAAGGGTATATATTGCCATTTTTGCATACTTAAAAATATAAACTATAATAATTTTATATAAATTATAAAAATATATATAAATATTATAAGACTTGATTTTATTAAAACTGACACATTTATCGTTATTAATTATCGATCGACACATTATAAAACAATTACGTTATATAATTAACGTAATTTATCGTCGACTAGCTTTTGAAGAAAACTTAAAACTATAATGTATCACGTTACTAGGGAGCTTCATGTGAGGGGTTTCAACTTAAAATTTTATCATATCACGTTACTAGGAGCTTCACTGTGAGGATTTCATTTGGGTTACGTTTTGACCAATTTTTTTGATTTACGATTTAAAGTCTCAGGCACTCAAACATTAACTCATGACCTCGAAATAAGGATTGGCCCAACAGTGATACAATATTTCGATAAATTAATAAATCAAAGTAATACATTAAGCTTTATAAAGTTTTAAAACATAAACCATCACACTAAGACTTGACATATTACCCCAGGTTGCTTGACGTAGCTGTTACTTTCACTTGATATACTTTTGCCATCAATCAGATTTCCCCTGTTAAGGTGAGTTCATAGCCTCGCAATTTAAATCTTCTAATGTTTTCATAAACCCGCGAGGGGGATACATGCTATAAACCATGAATAGGAGTATTTTTCCAAATGTATGCTATCCTGATATATTATTGCCTAAGTCTTTACTTTTGCCATTAAGACCCCACTATCATGAACCGTTAATTACTTTTCGGAGTAAGCACGAATGCTATGAATAGATCAATTTTGGACTGAGCTTCCCCGTTGGTGTACATATACTTTCTGGTAACCAAACACCATTCATTTGAATCACTATGCGGGTGTTTGGCAAAGGCACCCGTTGGGGCAACTTCTTGTAATTATTGATTATCTCAAGGTCTCGGTGTCATGGGCTTAGGGCAATAATACTGCTTACCATAATAATTTTACTCATTGCAATTATTACACTTATGGGTGTATAACAACGCATCCCACTATTAAACTTGTATACAAACTGTTTAACATAAACCTATGAATTTCACTCAACCTTTGTGTTAACTTTTTAGTATGTTTATCTCAAGTAACTGAGCATCTTATGGCATGGAGTGGCACGAACTTGAAGATGGCTAAACTGTTATCATTCAAACTTTATGTTTTCATGTAGATTTTAGGACCTCTATTTGTAAAAACTCTGATGAAATAATGAATGATAACTTATCTTTTAAAAACATCTGTTAGCCTCAAAATATTGAGTCGAACAATGGAAGTTCGTTCATAATTATAATAGGTCTCGGTCACTAAATTAATATACGTTGTAATAGGCTAGACGGGTAAACGGGCTCCTATTTGTAATCTAATCGGTCACGTGTATCGGGCGAAAGCCCAAGTAAAACCAAGCCCGGCTCGTAGAATTACTAAAGGTATGCAAGTCCTATAAAAACACCTCACCACGGAAGGGTGAGTGGTTGTCATTTGTAAAATTTCAATTAATCATCCAATTCCATTTTCCTCTCTAACTTTCGTCTCTCTAGATCTCCTCTCTACATTCTTCCTAATCTTCCTTGTTTAATCTTTTGAAGTGAAGTGAATAAGGATTACCGATCATTTGAATCAAAGCCACGGGAGTTTCGTGTTTGATTCGTTGGTTTAAAACAGTCGAAATTGTATCATTTTTGTTGTTTGGTTCGAAATAGAAAGAACAAGCAAAAACCATGGTTTGATTTATATTTTCGTGGTTAAAGTGCTAAATCTTTGTACTTTCTTGTTTAGAATACTTGTAATAGCTTGTTTAGGGTAGTGGTTAGCTTATTTCATAAGCAAGTTGGAAGATTTGGGCTTATTCGCAAGTTAGAAGAAAAGTTTCGTCATTGCGTTTTGACAAAGTTCTTGTTGCGTTTTGACAAAATTTCTTGGTTGCGTTTTGAGTATCGAGACATTGCGTTTTGAAGAAAAGAGACTGCGTTTTGACCATTGCGTTTTGGTCACTGCGTTTTGAGGCATTGCGTTTTGAGTCACTGCGTTTTGAGTCACTGCGTTTTGAGTCACTGCGTTTTGACCATTGCGTTTTGTCTCCACAGGTTGCGTTTTGAAGATTATCATTGCGTTTTGACTAAAACGTTACTCTGCCCAAATTTTTTATCCATTGCGTTTTGTGTCCAAGACACGTTGCGTTTTGAGTAGACGTTGCGTTTTGAGTAGACACGTTGCGTTTTGATCAATTGTTGCGTTTTGATCAAGTGTTGCGTTTTGATCAAGTGTTGCGTTTTGACCAAGAACTCTTGCGTTTTGACTAAAGTCATTGCGTTTTGTCCATTGAAAACACATGTTTTGAAACCCTAATTTCCCGAAAAAATTTCATGGACTAAATACAAGGACTTTGGACCGAATTTGGGAATATATATTAATCACCGCTTAATCAAAACATCACATCAAGACAAACAAACTTCATGGACTAAATACAAGGACTTTGGACTTTAATTTGGACTACAAGGACACATAATCAACAAACTTTAACAACAACAATTAACTTTTCACGGTTTTCTCTCCTTGAATTATAGTAAAATCCCGCAAAGAACTCAATTTCTCGTTTAAATAATTATGACTTGTAAAATCCTTTTTTGTTGGGGGGGGAAAATTAATTACTTTCAATTAAAACCACAATCCAATCAACACTTCATAACACTTAAGATCCTTCAATCATTTTTTCCCTTCATAATTCTTTAATCATTCATCATGACAACTCCAATTGTAATCCACAACATGACAGTACCAAAATGCATAACAACATAATGGCAGGCGGTTCAAGGGATCGTCCACCAATGCTTGCAACAGGACGATATGCACAATGGCGATCACGGTTCTTACGATACATTGATACAAGACCAAATGGTGATGCCTTACGGAAGTGCATTCTTAAAGGTCCCTACACTCCAACGTTTGTCACAACACCAGCTGTTCCTGCTACAGAGGATTCTCCAGCAGTTCCTGAACAAACAACAGTGCAAAAGGAGAGGGAGACTGTTACGAATATGACTCCTGAGAACAGAGCTCATTATGAATCAGAAAAAGAAGCGATTCATTTGATATTGACTGGAATTGGAGACGAAATATACTCAACTGTTGATGCATGTCAGACAGCTCAAGAAATGTGGGAAGCCATCGAAAGGCTACAACAAGGTGAATCACTCAATATTCAAGATGTCAAGACAAACTTATTTTGGGAGTTTGGTCAATTCACCTCTCACGATGGAGAAACAATTGAGTCTTACTACACAAGATTCTACAAAATGATGAATGAAATGATCAGAAACAATTTGACAGTTGCAACGATGCAAGTCAATGTTCAATTTCTTCAGCAACTTCAACCAGAATGGTCCAGATTTGTCACAATTGTGAAGCAACAACACAAGTTGGATGAAGTTTCATACCATAAGCTATTTGACATTCTGAAACAATACCAAAAGGAAGTTAATGAACTCCGTGCTGAGAGAATGGCCAAGAATGCTAACCCATTAGCACTTGTTGCTACTGCTCAAACACTTCAAGACCCGTATTATCAATCATCAAAGTCTCACAAATCATATGCACCAACATCCAAAGCTTCACTTCCAACCAGATCTCATGCAGCTACAAGATACAAAGGCAAAGAGATAGCCAAACCAATCACACCTCCATCTGAGTCAGCTTCTGAAGAAGACAGTGATCCTGAACAAGCTCAGAAGGACAAAGATATGCAGAAGAATTTGGCTCTCATTGCAAAGTACTTCAAGAAACTCTACAAACCTACCAACAACAACCTCAGAACTTCCTCAAACACCAGGAACAAGAATGTGGATACTACTCCAAGGTACAAGAATGACAATCAGACTGGACAGTTTGGGAATCAGAGGGCAATAAATGTTGTTGGGGCTAGGGAAACTGTAGGTAGTCCAGTAGTGCAACAGTCTGGGATACAGTGCTTTAATTGCAAAGGAATTTGTCATTATGCTAAGGAATGCAAATCCAAACGGGTTAGAGACTCCACGTATCACAATGAAAAGAAAGTTGCGGTTTAAACAAGCATGAGAAGGTGTTCAACTTCAAGCAGAGCAATCTGACTGGCAGCAGACAACGGATTAGGAAATTGAGACCAAGAGTTGAAGCACATTACCGTTACATGCAAAGATTCAAGAGGTTCCTAATGCGACTTCAGGCAATGACGCTGACCCATGTGGAACAGGTAACGAGCTAGCATATACTAATCAAATGTGATTGCCGTGGCGAAAGACATACAACATTTTGAGCAATCTGAATCTATAGTAGCCACATGTGCAGTTGAAACGTGTGATAGTAATCATTCCTGATCACTGATAGAATGGGGGATAATGATAAACGGAGAATGACCACATGAATGTAATAGAGAGTGGATATGAGGTGGAGCGGTGTAGCACTTGGCTAAAAGTAAATTGCTAATTTAATAACTTGAGTTGTCCGAGAAAACAAGGAAAGAGTACAAAAAGCGAATAAGGGGAGAGCGGAAGCAAGGGAGGTGCAACATTGACTCAAGATAGTAACAGAGTGCCTGAATCCTATTCTTTGCGGAAACTATTAGAACTCTGGGGAGAATCTAAGTAGTGTAGTCCTTGAATAGTTATGTTATATTGCACTTCAAAGGCGCAACAGGACTGGAGTTAGAGGTAAGGAGGTACAGAGGCTTTGATAATGAGAGCGTACAGATGACTATGAGCAAACTGTGAGAGCGAAGTTAGAAGTGTGAGCCCTGCGAGCGGGACGTGAGTAGAGTGGGCGAAGAACGCTGTGAGCGGGAGGTGATAGAGCAGTACGAAGGGACGAGGTGTTATAAAGCGAAAAGGGGTGTCCGGAGCGAACAGCATAGTCATGTGTGTCCAGAGGGCGCGAAACGAATAGTGTATGTTGAGAGTACACAGCGCGGCGGTGGGTGGAGGGGTGCTTAGGGTGGTAAGACGAATGGTAGCGACAGCGGTAGAGCTCGAGATGTTGGGCGCTGTGCGGAGAGATTGAGAGGGAGTGCGCATCTAGGTAGATCTGAGAGTGGGCTTGTGTGGCGGTTTGTGTGGCGAAGCGGTTTAAGTGAGGAGGGCGGGGACCGGCCGTGACATAATAGGGACTCGAGGAAGGATGAAGGGAGACAGAATAGGTGAGGACGACCACGATCTGTATGTGGTTAGGTAAATACTGGGTCTCTATTCGACATCTGGGTTGAGTAAGTTAGTTATCACACACATGCGTTGTTTGACACGCGCACCATATCTTGCTCAAACTAGGTCCTGATATATACGAACGGGCGTATTCAGAGATCTTGCGGTTCCAATGATCTGCTCGGGCATATTCTGTGGGCGCACATCT
This sequence comes from Tanacetum coccineum, assembly GCA_026074375.1. Taxonomy (NCBI): domain Eukaryota; kingdom Viridiplantae; phylum Streptophyta; class Magnoliopsida; order Asterales; family Asteraceae; genus Tanacetum; species Tanacetum coccineum. The sequence goes on along the minus strand of BQNB010065242.1, from coordinate 24,424 downwards.
CAAGAGTTGAGTACTAAAACATCTCTTTCTCTCTAGGTAGTGCTTCGACACGAGCGGGCGCAGCTATACATCACTACAACCAAGACGACGAGCTCACTCATCAGATAGTCACCCGACACGGATATGATAGGTACGTGCGCACGACTCTACCATGACACGACCTCTCTTGGGTATGGCGAGTGCTCAACTCAAAGATCTGCTTGTCACAATGGGTACAAACATCTATTAAGATAACGTATCGTATCTCACTCTGAAACATCGGTGAGAGCATGAGAGCTTCAAAAAAGCTTCCGCAATTCTCGTGTAACAACATTGACATAAAGTGAATCATACATCATACGAACACACCATTGTCTAGACTTTTCGTCTTGCGGCGTCAATACGTTACCGAACATGTCTTTATGAAAGTTTTCAATACACTCGCATCTCGTAGGGCACTGCGACAGTTTAGATCTGTTAGTAACACAGACGACTGTAGACAGAATACTCCAGTTGGCGAGATCACAGTTAGTAAATACGTTAGGAGTTACGCGTAGAGACAGGTGATCTGGTGTGACGTAAGATCTTCATTGCAAAAATATAAAAACAGCAAACCCGATTATGATTATAACTAGCACACAGGAATACATGATGATGGGGATTTGCATGTCAATCTTTTGATGAGAATTCTCTTTGAACAGCAGAGATTTTTTACGTACTGTTTCACCTATATGGATTGTGACATCTATTAGACACATAGGTACTCTTAGGAATATACGTCTGGCGTGATCATCTCTAGCTATTCTCTTGTATTTTGAGTACAATATATATGATAGATCTTTGTCTTACACTTGTCAATAATAAAAAGTTAAAATCAACTTGAAAACAAAGAGTAATTGTCAATCAAGAATACGAGGGGGGGGTGGGGGGTGGTAGATCAGAAACGATGCCCAACCGTCCCACAAACTGGCACACACACCCCAACCCACCAGATCCAATACCGCGACCACCCCAACACCTCCACCCCACGTCCCCCACACCAACCCTAAAGCTACCACAACAACAACAACAAACACAACAAAGGGGGAGGGGGTGGGGGGTGAATAGCAGTAGAACATGGGTAAAACATTCAAAAGACCAGTCATTATCTTCGAAACCCATCTGCGCAAGATATGTAAATCCTCAGAAAAGACATGATTGTGGCCCCTTGCCCTTAAGATCAGAATGATGTTTCGCCATTTTACATGAACTTAAGCAAGATGCATGCAGATTTAAAGTACGTTGAAATCACTTGAAGATGAAACTTGATGAACTTTGAAGTCTGATAAGGCAGAATTATCCAACATGTATGAATGCTTTGGCATAGAAAGTGTGGCTAAAGATGTTAGTGTTCTTATTTGCAATCTTCATCTGATTTAAGATGAGATCACTGAATTACAATGCGTATATAACTTCATAAAGACATGGAATGTGACTGTCTTGCACAAAAGCTTTCTGAACAAACTGAATTTGTAAGTAAAGAGATTTACACTGAGCTTTTACAGAGTTTTGCTAAATTAGAAAAACACTCAATTTCTCTTGAAATCGCTTTACAAGACTGTCAAGAACAACTGAAAAATGACACAGTTTGCAAAGAAAAGCTAACAAATGTATATCGAAAGGGAACGGAGAACAATATTTTGAAATCAAGATTTGAAAGTCACAAATGCAAGACAAGAACATGGTAATAAAATGAGTTTAAAGAAACTCATTCTGGTAACAAAAGGAAAGTCTGTGTGAAACTGGTCATTTGATAAACCATCAGTTGTTCACAACCAATGCTCAAGATTCCAAAACCATCAGTTTTAAGGAAAACCGGTCCTTTTTCCCAGACTCTCTTGAGAGAAAATATTTTGTGCAAAGAAAAAGTCGGTTTTATAAAAACTAATGTAGTCAGAGGGTTTAATCAAAACCAGACACTCCACAGAATTCTCCTCAAACCAGCAAAGCAAGCTGTACAAACACAAAATGATATTAATCTAGGCATGTATCGTAAATGCAAGAGTACCACACAAACTAGAGCCCCACATATGTAATCAGACGTCTAGGAAAACTAAACCTCGCGTATCTACATCCACAGAGTAGCTACAAAACTAATGTAGCAGACCACAGCCAGGAGCTATCAAATGAAAGATAAGGTCGTGCCAAAACAAGTCATGTGAAGGATTAGAAGAACTGAAGTAGAAGAACACCCTAGGATTACTAGTATTTCAAATCCAAACAAATCTGTAACTGCATGTAAAGACAGTATTAAATTCCAGAACCATTGAATGTTAAAGCTGTTTGTGCTACTAGAGGAAAAAGTGTGTTTATTCGAATCAAGAAGCTTGTGTTTTCTATGTTTATTGAAAGACGTGAATGCTAGAACAAAAGAAGCCTAATTTGATGCCATTAGTACTTATAAAGACCCATAAGTATGCGAACCAAATCATGTTGCAGAACACCCAATAATAAAACATTTTGCAACAGAAATCCACTGACACAAATTTCCAAAGAGTTACTATAGGAAGTTGTATAAGTAAAGACTAATAAGGTCATTTAAATTTGTGGATAGCACAACAATGCCCATCAATATACATGGGTACCTAATAAGACAAAAATGAAATGGGTACCAAAAGTTAGGAATGAAAAAGTGGAAAAGAGAGTTAGTTTTGCCATAGATAATGCATCTAGGATAACTAATGCCTTGAAACTCACAAATACGTTAGGATCCAATTTGTCAAGTATACCATCGTCCTCTAATTCTCTTTTAGATTGTTTAACTCATCCTATTCATTGTTGACTCTGAATGCACAAAGCACATGACGGGCAATCTAATGCTGCTGTGTAATTTTATTGAAAAATATCTAGGTACCGTTCGTTTTGGCAATGATCAATTTACTCAAATTCTTGGTTATGAAGATTTGGTTCAAGGAAATATCACGATCAACAGGGTTTATTACGTCGAAGGTCTCAATCACAATCTTTTCTCAGTTGGTCAATTTTGTGATGCGGATTTGGAGGTTGCATTTCGGAAATCTACGTGTTTTGTTAGAGATCTTCAGGGAAACGACTTACTAACCGGTAATCGTGGATCTGATCTCTATACAATTTCTCTTCAAGACACAACTTCATCAACTCCAATCTGTCTTATGGCTAAAGCATCTCCAACTCAAGCATGGTTATGGCATCGAAGGCTTTCTCATCTCAACTTCGACTACATAAACTTGCTTTCAAAGAAAGATATTGTGATTGGTTTACCAAAACTGAAGTATGTCAAGGATCATCTATGTTCCTCTTGTGAAGTGAGTAAAGCAAAACGAAGCTCATTCAAGTCAAAGACTGTTCCAAGTTCAAAAGGTCGGTTGAATTTGCTTCACATGGACTTATGTGGTCCAATGCGGGTTGCTAGCATCAATGGGAAGAAATATATTCTGGTAATTGTCGATGACTACTCCAGATATACTTGGACACTCTTTCTACGTTCCAAGGATGAAACACCAGAAGTTTTAAAAGACTTTCTCACGATGATCCAACGAAATCTTCAAGCCCCAGTAATTTCTGTTCGCACTGACAGAGGCACTGAGTTCTTAAACAAGACACTTAATGCATTCTTTAAAGAAGAAGGAATTGAGCATCAAACTTCTACTCCTCGAACACCTGAACAGAACGGCGTTGTCGAAAGACGAAACCGCACTCTCGTTGAGGCTGCTCGAACGATGCTTTCAGCTTCTAAACTTCCTTTATTCTTTTGGGCTGAAGCAATTGCAACCGCATGCTATACTCAAAACAGATCAATCATCATCCCAACTCATGAGAAAACGGCATATCACATCATTAATGACAGAAAACCCTCAATTAAACACCTTCACATCTTTGGTTGTACGTGTTACCTAACCAGAGATGGTAAGAACTTAGATAAGATGAAAGAAAAAGGGGATCCATGCATTTTGGTGGGATACTCCACTTAGTTAAAGGGATATCGTATCTACAACAAGAGAATAAGGTTGATAGTTGAATCCATCCATCTCAGATTTGATGAGATCAAAGAGATGTCTGAGACGTCTGTTGCTAATGACACTTCAGGCCTCATTCCCCAACGACAAAAGGCGTCAGATTATGAAACCCTAACCCCGCACCCGAACTACAAAATGTTTCTCCTTCAGCAGATATAACAGTTCCATTACAACAGGAGTTGGATCTTCTTTTCGGTCCTTTGTACGATGAATTTTTCAATGATGGTACTTATCGTGTCAACAAGTCTTCTTCTCCCACCGATAATTCTACTCAACCAGACACACTACCTTCAACGAATACTCACCATACATCAGAACCAACAACTCTAACAAATGATCATGCTGAGGAAAACAACGATAATCAAGTAGAATTTACCAATCCTTTCTGTACATCGATATAAGAAAATGATGAGTCTTCCTTACGCAATATTGGTAATTCAAATATGCATACCTTCAATCAACCTCAAGATTCCGAATACCGATGGAAAAAAGATCACTTGTTAACTCAAGTTCATGGAAATCCATCCAAGCCAGTGCAAACAAGACGACAACTTGCAACTAATCCTGAAATGTGTATGTTCGCACTCACAGTGAGTATTGTTGAATCAAAAAACATTAAGGACGCAATGACTGATTCTGCATGGATAGAAGCAATGCAAGAAGAACTTTATCAGTTTGACAGACTACAAGTCTGGGAACTTATTGATAAACCTTTTGGCAAGAACATAATCAAGCTAAAGTGGTTATGGAAAAACAAAAAGGATGAAGACCAAACTGTAATTCGCAATAAAGCAGACCAAACAGTAATTCGCAACAAAGCGCGACTTGTAGCAAAGGGAATATGCTCAGGAAGAGGTATTGTATTTCGACGCATCATTTGCTTCCAGTTGCTCGCTTGGAGCTGTCAGGATCTTTGTCGTATGCTGCACACAAGTCTTTTCCAATTTACCAGATGGACGTGAAAACGGCATTTCTAATGGTCCATTGAAGGAGGAGGTTTATGTTGCACAACCCAGACGATTCGTTATCTGATCATCCAGACAAAGTTTACCGTCTAAGGAAAGCTCTATATGGATTAAAACAAGCTCCGAGAGCCTGGTATGATGAACTCTCAAAATTCCTGATATCCAAAGGTTTTTCTAAAGGTATCATTGACCCGACTCTATTCACGATAAAATACGGGGAGGACATTCTACTTGTGCAAATTTACGTTGATGACATTATTTTTGGTTCCACAAACCCTAAATTTTCAAAACGTTTTGAAAATTAATGCAGCGGGAGATTTGAGAAGTCTTAATGGGGGAAATGAAATTCTTTTTAGGACTTCAGATCCACCAATCCCCACGAGGTATTTTTATCAATCAGGCCAAATATACTTTAGAGATTCTAAAAAAACATGGTATGGAAAAAGGACAAAGCATTGGTACACCAATGACTACGAAACCTAAATTAGATGCAGACTTGAGTGGTGAACCCGTAGACCAAACTGACTATCGTAGCAAAATCGGGTCACTCATGTATCTGACATCTAGTAGACCAGACATAGTGCAAGCTGTATGTTATTGTGCAAGATATCAAGCAAGACCGATGAAAAACACCACAAAGAGGTTAAAAAGGATGCTTTCGATTACTTGTAAGAGTTACCATTCACATGGGAAAAAAAAAAAAAACTAAGTGGAATCGAAGGGTTCTGGCTTTGAACTAACAGCTTTTTCAGATGTCGATCATGCCGGTTGCATTGATACTCGCAAAAGCACTTCTGGAGGAATACAGTTCCTAGGTGATAAGTTAGTCATCGGATGTCAAAAGAAGCAGGATTGTACTGGCAATGTCATAAGCAGAGGCAGAATACGTGTGTTTATCTGCAAGTTGCTCAAGTAAGTGGAAGCCTGAACTACAAGCTTAAGGATTATGGCTTCAACTACAACAAAATACCGTTGTATTGCGACTCTCAGTCAGCCATAGCAATCTCATGCAACCCCGTGCAGGCACTTGAAAAGTATGCCCGTACCAAGCATAACCATACTCGTTAACACTTCATAAAGGAACAGGTTGATAACGGTATAATTGAATTATACTACATTTGTCATTAAAGAACTGAATTCCAATTGGCTAACATGTTTACTAAAGCCCTTCCCGAAGTAAAGGTTTCCAATCATCGTCAGAACGATTGGTATGAGATGTTTGACTCCAGCAGAACTGGAGGTTCTGACAAAAGAATATGCTTGATACTTCATCAAACATCAACATGTATATAAAATTTCAAAAAGAAAAATACAAAAATATAAAATTTCAAAAAGAAAATACAAAATCAAAAAAATCAGAAAATGTTCAAAAAATATTGCTTCTCGACATGTCTCTTGGAATCGATACATTTACGTCCCAAAGAAAATGTCGATTAATATTGACACGGGTGTGTAAATGAAGTTCGAACAGGAGTTTTCAAATGCTTTCAAAACATGTCATTTCTAATTTTTCTTGATGGCTTATGTGAAAATATCAGTAACGTAACCCGCGGTACTTTTCTAAATAAAGGAAAGTTTATCTAAAAAAGATAACTTAACTAACAACGAAAATTCAACTTTTCTCGGATCTTGAGCTGTTCTTACATATACATTCAAAGTTTTAAGCTCAATAAAAAGGATAGTGTACGCATAAGTGCGCTTACCCTTCCCTTAGATTTGAAGAGAAGTCTTCTAACATGATGTTTTTCAAAAATGTTGAACACAATTTTTCAAGAATTTCTCACTGACGATTCATAATCTTTCAAAATTGTGTGTTCAACACTCCATCTTTCAAGGGGGAGTTTTTCGAAAAACAAAGTTTAATGAGTTTGGATACATCATCTCAACACCATTCTTTGTATTCAAATCTATCCTAAAAAGATCTCTTATAATAACAACAAATATTAATAATGACAATCATAAATGAATAGTAGTAAGATGACTAAGTGTTCAACCTCAATTTTATATCGATTTTACAACTTGGTATCATTTTTATTGGTGGTCAAACATATGTAAAAGTTGAGGGGGAAGCAAATGAAACAAGATTCCCAAATAATTCATGCTAAGCTTCAACATTTTTCCCCATGGCCCTTTTCAAGACAAATTTTAATCACACAGTATTTCAAAATCTAAGTGCATTAGAATTTAAAATAAGGGGAGAAATGTAATTAAAATGTGATCTAAAAGACTCAAAGTGCTAATTCGAAAAAGGTTTTTAAATGTTACGAACTCGATACCCACAACATCTTATTTCACGACGATTCAAAAAGACATAAGGTGGTAAGGTTAGTTATGGTAAGTCCTATGATCCAACCAGAACCGGAGGGATTCTACCCAAGGATACTCCATATTAGAAATACATCCTTAGGTATGATGGAGATGATGTGTATAAGGGAAGAATGCAGACTAAGATTGAACTAACACCTGGAACAATCACAACAAGGTTTTAGTAAATGACTCTTGTTAAAGGCATATTAAGGGGGACCGAAGAATTAAAAAGAAATGTATGGATAAAGGGTGAAAAGAATGAAGCCCTCCACACAACTTAGGCAGAAACCGGGTCAATACATATGCTGTCAGAATCACAATGTTAATTCTGACACAGAAGACGACACAAGGACCCAGAGAATAGCAATGCCAACCCCTTTCCCAGCCATTCGGGTTTCTCTCAAAAGAAAACTTGTCTCATTTGTCCGAGATACACACGACTGTCTATTGACTTCTCACTCCAGTTAGTTATATTGAATAGGTGGCAAGTCTGCTCAGCCTCCGGATTACGAAAAACCAAAATGCACTAATCGAGTCTAAGCAAGAGATGCATCAAATAAATCTCATTAGACACATTTCATTACAAACACTTGTTTGAACATCGATAGTTCCACAAGCTGTTAACAAGAGTCCTACTCATTATCCATGTGAGTATGCCAGAACATCCGAGTTGATACGTATGTACTCACAAATGAAATGGAAATCCTGCTTGAGCCAGCATCAAACAAGCTCTTGGTAGGTGACTTGCGAGATTCTATATGAATCAAACTTGTGTCAACTGGAAAGAAACGATGGTGCGATTCAATGTGAATCAAACTTGTTCCAGGAAATGAATTGACGGCTTAATCAGAAAGATAGTAACTATCTGATTCACTCTTACCGTGTTGTCTGCTTTGAGACATTCCGGTAATGAGAACAAGCAAGCATGGTAAATCTAATACATCTGTGTTAGAAGATCCTACGCTTTGAGCTGGAAACCCTGTCAAGGAGATTCTTTGAATCTACCTGATCACAGGTACAGTATTTATACTGTAAAACGGTCCTATAGAACCGAAGGTTAATCTAACCAAATCCGGACGAATGACAAAGCCATATTCGTCCACACACTTTATTGCTAACTGTTTTATTTCAGGATACATAAAGATGGAGATGGAGATTTCCTACATTCACAGCTGGAGTCGAATTCATTACCACATTCTCATGCTCAAACTACACAGAACATACTAAATAGCATGCAAGATTCCAGAATCATGAAACTCAAGATTAAATTACAAAGACTTCCGCACAAACTCTGAATACAAGATCATTCTTCAAAGATATCAAGTCTATCAAGGAATTGTTAGCAAGCCTTTCAAATGATTGCAAAGTATGACATGTTGGTCAAGAACACATGATTCGCATAAGGTGGCATAAGACGATCAAGATGGTAGGAAAAGATTTAAAGATCACGGTGAGTTAGTTTTATAATCATTTTAAACTAGTAGTAGAGTAGTTTTCAAGGATTAGATTTTAAAATTTCAAAAGTTTAAGCTCTTTTTAATTGTTCCTGCACCAGGGGAATTTGTCACTTATCTTAGCTTGTTCAAATTTGAATCAAGCCATCAAAGGCTTGGTTTGTGTTTGCATTGTGTTCAAAAGCACTCAAATAGAGAGTGTAATGCAGGAGAAACCACCTTTGTCACCTGCATTTTTGATTTAACCAATCTGTCTATTGCACCAGCAGTATTAACAATAAGTTAATATTGTTGGACTTATTGAATCTAAGTTAGGGTGGTTTAAATAAGTTTTTAGCTTTTAAAACTCAGTAGACTTATAGATTAGGAATAGTTTAAGATAGATTAAGTCTTGTTTCTAATTTTCTAGCTTAATCACTTAGGTACATTTAGCTTAAAAGTTCATAAAAACTCAAAAAGCCAAAAACAGTAGTATTTAGTAAGTAGCTTCTGAATTTAGATCTCTAGCTTATAGGATTAGGATTTATCATTTAGTTTCATAGCTTAATAGTTGTTTATCTAGTTTTCAAAAGCTTAGGGTCTGAATTAGCTTATTGAGTTTTATGGCTTATTTAGTTTTTTAGCTTTTAGACTAAATCTCTGAGTTTGCTAATTTGATTAGTAGATTTAGCTAGCTTCTAGTGTTTTTACTCCTTTTAGCTTTTCATTTCTAGCTTGTAGACATCCTAAGCTTTCAGTAGTAGCTTTTACTTTTAATTTTAAGCTTAATTTGAGCTTTGTGCAAGTGTTTAAGTGGAAACAAGCAAAAGTGAGCTTAAAAGCTCACTTTCTGTATCAGCTGGTTTCATAAGCTTTTAGAAAGCTTATTTCTAGGTTTCAGCTTAAGTTTGTTTTATTAAAATAGCTTAAAAAAGTGTCCTCTTTAAGTTTTAGCTTTTAGTTTTCAAAAAAAATGCAAAAAGGGTGTTAGCCAACCTCGAACCCACGACCTCACCCACATAATACACACGTCTTACCGATATGCTACAATAGCTCATCCATCCACTTCTCTCCACATTTAATAGTTATGCACATTTTAATTTTCCTTTTTCATTATAAGCCGTAGCTTAACATTGCTTATTTAGGGCTTATTTGTTAAGCTGTGAGCCTTTTATTATTTTTCCTTTGATCTTTATAGCTTTTTAGACTTTTCCTGAATTTTTCACATTTTCCATTAAGTAGATTATTTTTAATCATTTTTCTTATGATTTAATTTTCGAAAAATCATAAAAAAAAGAAAAAAGTTTCAAAAAAATATAAAAAAATAGTTTTTAGTTTTAGAAAAATTACTTTTAGGTTTACATTCAGAAAAATCATTTTTACACCTTTTAGATTTTAATTTTCGTTTTTGAGCTTTTATTTTTCATTTTAAAAATAGGATTTTAATTTTTTTTTAAATAGTTTTATGAGTTTTTATGTTATTTTAGACTTTTCTAAGTTTAAAAATCATTTTTCTCAATTTTTAGGACTTAATTTGCTATTTTTTAGGATTTAATTAGATTAAATTAGTTTTTAATTCATAATAAATTCAAAAATAATCAAAAAAATATTTTTCTTTTTCTTAAAATTTTCTTTTGTCCTATTTTATTAATTTTAGTGTATTTGCTTATTTGTCGCTTTTTATTTGCTCCCGTTAATTAGTTTAAGTGTTTAATTGCTTTTAATTGTTCATTTTAATTGTTGCTTTTATTTATTAGTTATAGATACTCAAGAATATCTTTTCTCTCATTCAAATCATAATTCAAGCTAAAGCAAGGTTTCAATTTCACAAGTCGTTGGGGAAACGACCCGGGTGATCATTCTTCCCGGTTAAATATACGTATTATATATTATATATATCTTTTAGAGTGAGCTTTTCTTAAGGGGGACTTTAGGAAAGTTCTTAATTGCTCTTTTGGAATATTATTATATATTCTATTATGTATAAAACTCACAATAAGTTTTTGGCGCCGTTGTCGGGGACTTGTGTTAAAGATTCCGTTGTTTACGTTTGTTGATTTTGGTTTGAAGATCCTTTCGTCCTCGAAAGTTTCATTTTTGTTAAATATTTCAAAAATCCAAAAAAAAAAGAAATTCAAAAAAAAAATTTAAAAATATAAAAAGTAAAAAATACTTTAACTTATCATAGTAATATAGTATTATTATATAAATAAAAAAAATATAAAAAAAATTTCTTTAAAAAAATAACACAAAGTAGGTAAACAGAACACCAACATAATAAAACCTTCAATGAGGTATTAGTCATCAATAAGTATCCGGTGACCCTGAAAAGTTTTCCCAAACGGAACCAAAGATTCAAAAACATGCCATTTTTGGCATTTGTGTCATTTACGAGGTACGACTCATCTTAAAAAGCAATTTTTAAGAGTTACCGTGAAGTAATTCTATTATTTGGTTTAAGTTGTCTTCCGTGTATCCGTTTAAATTAGATTGTAAAAAAAAATTAAAAAAAAAATTGTGTAATTTTTGTTTACTTTTTAATTTCTTTATTTTTAGTACATGCGCACTCGTTCTCAAGCTCGTAATAGAAATCGTCGACAACAACAAATAACAACGGTTATTGTTGAGGAACCCGAGTTTCCAATGGCCGACAATCGTACCATGGCTCAAATGCTACAAGCTCCCATCGAGGGATACGAAGATGCAATTGTTGTTCCACCGATAAATGCAAACAATTTTGAGCTCAAACAAACTTTGATTAATCTTGTTCAAAGTAATCAATTTACGGGTAGACAAGACCCTCATAATCATCTTTGATTTTTCAACAAGGTTACTTCTACGTTTAGACATCCCGAAGTTCCGAATACGTCGATTAAGCTTTTGCTTTTTCCTTTCTCTCTCGAAGGTGAAGCCCGGACTTGGCTTGATAAAGAACCACCTCGATCGATTCTAACGTGGGATGATCTTGTCTCGAAATTCATAAACCAATTCTTTCCACCTTCGAAAACAACTTACCTTCGAAATGAAATCACTACTTTCTTGCAAAAACCAAATGAAACTTTCAACGAAGCATGGGAACGTTTCAAAGGACTTCTTCGTCAATGTCCTCATCATGGTTTCTCGGAATTACATCAACTTGATACGTTCTACAATTCTTTGAATACCAATGATCAAGATGCTTTAGATTCCGCCGCGGGTGGAAATTTTCTAGATAAGATGCCTCGTGATGGTTTAGCCATTATTGAGAGTAAATCCAAGGTTCGTTATTCAAGAAGTCGTGCAATTGAACCAAGAGTGAGTACGAATGCTCCTCTTTCTACTTCTACACCTTCTAATTCTTTTGAATTTCAACAACTCGCCGCTTCTCTTGAAGATAAAATGGATATTCGAATGAGCCGATTAGAAAAGATGATTAGTGAAAAGAATGTTACGACTCCTGCTACCGTCAAAGCAGTCGAGGAAGTTTGTGTTACATGTGGTTCAAACCATAATTTCAACAATTGTCCGTTAACAAGAAATGATTTTCCCGTTTTTCATGATAACATTCATCAATTCCAACAAACCGCCGTCGTTGGCAATTTTGTTCAAAGAAACCCTCCTAATTTGGCAAATCAAATGAGACCACCCGGTTTTAATCAACCAAATTTTCAAAACAACCAAGGAAACCAAAGCCGATATCAAGGAAACAATTTCAATTCGAATCAAAACCGTGGAGGCAATTTCAACCAAAACCGTCAAAACAATCAAGGAGCCGTTTATCAAACCCCACCATACCAACCACCAACAAATCAACCTTTGGTTAATCAAGCTTTACCTCCCGTTTCACAAATTCAAGGTGTTTATGTTAACATGAATAATTTGCAAATGAAGTTGGATAATTTTCAAAGAAACCAAAATAATTTTCAAAGAGTTTACAATGATTCTCAAAAGAAGCAAGATGATTTTCAAAACATGATGCTAAGTTTTATGCAAAACTATCATACCAACCAAGCTTCAAGTTCAAGTTCGTTACCAAGCAATACCATTCCAAACCCTAGGAACGAAGCCAAGGCAATTACCACACGAAGTGGTGCCTCATATGATGGACCTCC
>BQNB010065242.1:1276-11328 GCA_026074375.1 Tanacetum coccineum | reverse complement strand
TGGATATTACAGTGAATCTAATTTAATAGATGGATAATTACATTGATGAAAATTACGGGTTGTTATATCTACATCATCCTAAACAAACACACTAGTAAAATCAAAGAATCACTTAACGTGACATTCAATGAAACTCCTCCTCCCTTTAAGACATCACCCTTGGTGGACGATGACTTAGATGAAGAAGAAGCAATTAAGGTCACCAAAAAGAAAAACCTTAAAAATGACATTGTGGATGAAACTTTAGAGATTGATGAAATAGTCAACATTAAGGAATCTAGGAACCATCCATTAGAAAATGTCATAGGAAACCTTAACCAAAGAACCCTTAGGTCACAAGCCCAAAACCAAAGTAACTTCTTTTGTTTTATATCAACTATAGAACCTAAGAATGTGAATGAAGCGTTAGGAGATGAAAGTTGGATAGTCGCAATGCAAGAAGAATTAAATCAATTCGTTGCTAACGATGTTTAGGAGTTAGTTCCACAACCTAGGAATTTGACATTCATAGGAACTAACTGGGTATTTAGAAATAAGTTAGACGAGAACAGTGTTGTTTCTCGAAATAAGGCTAGGTTAGTTGCTCAAGGCTACAACCAACAAGAGGGCATCAGTTATAATGAAACTTATGCCCCTGGTTGCTAGACTTGAGTCCATTAGAATATTATTAGCTTATGCTTGTGCCTTAGATTTTAAACTATTCCAAATGGATGTAAAAAGTGCATTCCTAAACGGTTTTATCAATGAGGAGGTATACGTGGTACAACCTCCGGGATTTATTGATTTCAAAAAACCGGATCATGTTTATAAATTAAAGAAAGCTTTATGTGGACTTAAACAAGCACCCAAAGCTTGGTATGATAGATTAAAAGCTTTCCTTATTACACATGAATATAAAATGGGAATGGTAGATAACACTCTTTTTACTAAGAAGAAATGTTCAAATCTCATCATTGTTCAAATATATGTTGATGACATCATATTCGGTTCGACTTGTCAAGACATGGGTGATGAATTTGCCAAAATCATGCATGACGATTTCAAGATGAGCATGATGGGTGAACTTAACTTCTTCCTTGGATTACAAATTAAACAAATGGAAGATGGTATATTCTTTAATCAATCTAAGTATATTAAAGAAATGCTTAAGAAATTTGGTCTAGAAGATTCTAAACCAATGAAAACCCCCACGTCCTCTAATACTAAACTCACGAAAGATAAAGAGTGTGAGTCGGTAGATAGCACCAAGTATCGAGGCATGATAGGTAGTTTATTATACCTAACGGCAAGTAGGCCCGATATCAGGTTTAGTGTCTGCCTTTGTACCCGCTTCTAAGAGGCTCCCAAAACCTCTCACCTTGAAGCGGTTAAGCGTATCTTCCGATATATTAAAGGCACTACACACTTAGGATTATGGTATCCTAAAGGTGCCGGCATAGAAACCATAGTATATGCCGACTCTGATCATGCGGGAGATTATGTGGACCAAAAAAGCACTAGCTGTATTTGTATGTTCGTAGGATGTTGTTTGACATCTTGGTTTACGAAGAAACAAACCGCTCTTGCTATATCCACTACTGAAGCTGAATACATAAGCGTCGGAAAGGCATGTCAACAAGCACTATGGATGAAACAAGCTCTCATCGACTACGACGTACAACTTGACGACGTTCCCATCATGTGCGACAACAAAGGCGCGATTGACCTTAGCAAAAACCCGGTGCAACATTCTCGTACCAAACACATCGAAATTCGTCACCACTTTCTTCTTGATAATATCCAAAAAGGACATATCTCAATAGAAAAAGTCGCGTCTGTCGACAATATTGTCTACATTCTTACTAAACCCCTTAAACGTGAATCGTTTAACTATCTACGTCTTGGTTTAGGAATGACGGAACACATTCCATAAACCTTATGTGTCCGCTTCTCCTTTTTCTAGTTTCGATTCTAGTCCGTGTTCTAGTTTCGATTCATCCGAAGTACTTTAAGCACCCTTAATTCGCGAAATGCAAATTAAAACGTCACTCCTCTTCGTAAAATTTTCGAGTCCAAAACCCTTGACTGAGGGCGGCCCCCAATATATTTGGGACTGCCAGGAGATATGGGACCGCCATCAGCAGAACATAAAATAGAACACTTGAACAAAAATTTTCAAAACACAAAAACAAACACCCCCTTCGTGCTGCCATTGACGAACACGACCCATTTCACTCAAAAACTCAAAATCAACCACTAAAACATGAATTAAAGATAAAATCAACATCAACAATCATTCACAACATCTTAAAAATCATCAATTGTAAGTCATTTCATCTATTTTCTTTCAATTTGAGTCTAGGGTTCATGACGAACACCAAAAATTGAAATTGGGGATTTTCCATTTTTCTTTTAATTTTGTATAATTAGAAATACTAGGATACAATGTACAACTAATATGCTTCTCGTAGACATAGGATTTGCACATATTAGTGAGTTTATAGAAAAATTGATTTTGAACTAAAACCCCAATTTTATTTTCAAATCACTCACGTTAGGAACATAATAAAATTGTTGGTATGCATTGTTAATCCAACCCAAAAACATTTTCAAACACATGCATAATAATCTCATGAACAAATTTTGAGATACATAATTCATATGTATTTTTCGACTTGTTTAGATGAGCAAAATAAAATTAAGGAGCGTTTAGATTAACTCTTAGGATTTCATGTTTAGGTCGAGTTAATCGTTACCCCACATTTGTTGCATATAGGCATACACTAGACATCTCTTTAAATAAATAAACCTCATTAAAATCATCGTTTTCAATTTTAGGTGAAATGACTTTGGATGATGAATCACGGTACACAAAATCATACGTTCCAACAATCTTAAATGAAAACTATATTTCTGATATCTTAAAACCCATCATTCGAAACCTAGAATGCAGTTCAATCTATGAAGGTCGCTCTATATCTCCTGAATCCACTAAATTTGATAAATATTCAAACCCTTTTTCAAGCTATCAAACTTTTAAAAATATATGAACTTCATGAAGGAATTTGTCCAAGATTTCTACTTGAATTTTATTCGTCAATAGAAATCACCAAAGATGAAAATCTAAACATCTTCTTAACATTTTGGGCATTGAAAAGAACATTTAAGTTCTCACTTGAGTCATTTGCCTAAATTCTCTCTATTCCATGTGAAGGAGAATGTTCTTATTCTGAAGAACCCTCTCTCGACTCTTTGGAAACAAATCAAGAGGCAAACACACCTTATCAAACACACATTCCAACACCAAAGAAAATCATCCAATCAATTACAACAACCGAACAAACCATTTTTCCAAACAAAATTCTCAAGGAAGAACTTCATCATGACATGAGATCTTGGAATGAAATCATTCAAGATAATGCCTTTGGCACTTAAAATGACTTACCATTTCTTCCTGCATCATCATGTCACATGATGTATTGCATTCTAACAAGTACTCCTTTCAACTTTGCCTACTTTCTAACCAAACGAGTTGAAAATATTAAGAATCAACCAAATTCTCCAATGCCATATGGAATGATTCTAAATCGTCTATCTGATCACATCATCAAAAATAATCCTCATCTATGAAAATCAAAATACAAATCATATTGGTCTTCTATGAAACCTTGGGTTTATCCTACTCATCTTAACCCAATTATCTAAATGTGTTCTGAAAAAGTTTTAAGTGTTGATTCAAATGATAATTGAAATTATAACACCTCGTGTTTTAGGTCATTGTATGACATTATGAAATTCACAATTTATTTTTAGGGTTTTACGCGTTTGCCGTCCACAACAATAACAAAAGTGACTCCGATACTATATACGAGTATACCCATCCGTTGTCCTATGCACAACAAGAAAACCAACAACCGAAGTTACTTTAACATTATTTACCTACGCGAAAAGCAAACTAACAAATTGGTCCACTCCCTCTAAGTTCAATATTGGTCAAAAACTCAAGTCCAATACCCTTTACTACGGCGCATCCCATATCGGCCCCCCCCCCATAAAAATTATGACAGCTAGGAGCTATGGGAAAGCCCTTAGCCATCAGCAGACCATAAAAAGGAACCCTTAAACAAAAAGTATCAGAACACAAAAACAAAACATTTCTATATCTGCTGTCCATTGACGCACACGACACACCACCCACCAAACTTCACAATTTAAACCAATAAAACATCAATTGAAGATCAAATCAACATAAATAATCAATCCTAATATCACAAAGATCATCAATTGTAAGTCATTTCAAACTATTTTCTTTTTCAAATTGAGTCTAAGGGTTCATGAATGAACACAAAAATTGAAATTAGGGATTTCTCATGTTTTCTTTCAATTTTTACCACAATTTAAAGACAACTATGATACAATGTATAAACAATATGCTCACGTAGATATAGGATTTGCATACATTAGTGAATGTGTTGAAAAATTAATTTCAAACCAAAACCCCAATTTTATTTTCAAATCACTCACGTTAGGAACATAATAAAATTGTTGTTGTGCATTGTTAATCCAATACAAAAACGTTTTCAAACACATGCATAATGATCTCATGAACAAATTTCGAGATACATAATTCATATGTATTTTTTCTTTCGCTTGTTTGGTTAGCCAAAATCAAATTAAGGAGCGTTTGGAAATAACTCTTTAGGATTTTATATTTAGGTCGAGTTAATCGTTACTCCATATTTTGTTTACATCTAGACACACACTAGAAGCAATGTGCATAACCAACTACAAGTGTAAACGGTAAATAAAATGTGAAATTTCGCCCCTTTTGTTTTTTTTTTTCTAGGAAATCATGCCTTGAAAGTCATACCGTAGATCATAAAAAATACAAGAAATACATACCAATGAAATCACATGAATACCGTACTCCTAATAATATAAAAAACTAAGAACCTTGTGAAAGCCTTTACAATCATGAGGGTCATGTGCTTTTTTGACAACTTTGCGGATCTAAACATTTCGTCTTGATTCATTTTTGTAGAGTATGAGTGTCTCCTTTTGAAAATAAATGAACAAATTTGTCCTCGCTTCATACTCGAGTTTAAAATAGTCAATATCGAGTCAGTTAATCCGACAAGAAGGTCAAATGTTTGTTGAATTTTGATTAAAAATCAATTCTTCTCATTTTTCCTCTTGAAGAAGTTGCTCAAATTCTTTGATATACCATGTGAAGGTGTGTGTGTCGCTTACCGATAGATTGAGACATAATGAGATTGGCAATATGGTAACCCTTCGGATGGTCCCCCATATCAACCCAACCTTCCTTCCATTGAGGAATCATTTCGTCAAATCGAAATTAATCGAGATTGTCAAGTTCGCGTTATATGTCACGAGGAATGAATTGATGTTCTTGAATATCAAGTTTCTAACATGTGAAATTGAGCCCAA
Organism: Tanacetum coccineum; assembly: GCA_026074375.1. NCBI lineage: Eukaryota > Viridiplantae > Streptophyta > Magnoliopsida > Asterales > Asteraceae > Tanacetum > Tanacetum coccineum. The sequence continues at coordinate 5,901 of BQNB010065242.1, read as the reverse complement.
CCCTGAATGCCTTTAGGAAGAAAATTATACGGGAAAATTACTTTTGTCGGGGTAATCGAGATCCTGTTCATGCATTCATTGATATATGCCTTTATATGTCGAAATACTCAGAAAGATTCAACCTTTCCTATTTCATACAAAAGGATGTGAGTGGGTTACTAAACAAAAGCATGTTAATTCTACCCTATGGAGTTAATATAACTCGATGTTTTAAACTTCACCATCTACGGGAAAATCCCGAATTGGAAAATGATCCTATGTCTTATATTATCGTGTCGATGACTCCTTCTTGCCGCGCGACTAGATCAAACACCCAAAGGAGATATGTGGCACAGTCGAAGAGGTCGCCATCCACTTCTCTTCTCTACCATCGATCAACCATCCTCATCTCATCTCAACGATGATGATGACGATGGGAATGACGAAGGGACCTCGCGTGTAAGCACTCCTTCCTCCATTCGTTATGTCAACTCTTTAACCAATCAAGTTCCTCAAGTCTTTCAAAACCCACCTAACATGGATGCTCACCTTGAACCAATTTACACCTGCCAAACCGAAATCATCAACCGTCAAGTAAAATTACGAGATGAGCAACGTGGTGAAGTAAGATCAATCGGAAAAAGTCATAGAAGGTTATGGAGAAACATGAAGAAGTGATCAATAAGGGAAAGTGCTTTATGACATCATTATCTATATTATTTACTAATCTATTATGCTTAGGTGTTTAATCTTATGCTACTCATTAGTAACTTAGTACTTAGTATGGGCGACTTAGCTTGCCATGGATGATCTTTCGATTTTATCATCCTAAACCAATGCTTGCATGCATCTCGATAGACTCTCTAATATATATATGATATTATGCATGCTTGTGAATGTGTCAAATTGCCTATATACATGCTTTCTTGATTAAGCTTAGGATATTTAGTTTTATATAACCTGATTAGATGAATGATAGAAGATTCAACAATGATTGGAATTGACTACAAAAGGGAAAAATAGGAAATTATTTTTATACAGGATTTATAGAAAATCAGGAAAACTAGAAAAATTTCCCGTCTCTAGAGAACGGCCCCCATATATAAGGGGCGAGCCCCTAGTATATCTGGGGCCGCCATCAGAAGTCACAGAAATTTTACTGTGACTCCTAGTTTTCTGTGTAGTTGACTATTCTTTCTTCGACCCAGCTAACACTTCTGCAGTAATGCTACCCAACCTTTTGATAAAGTGGGTATTTCTTAACTCACATGCTTTTCCATTTTTATTACTTGCTTTCAAATTAAATAAGCCCTCTTCTTATTCCTCTTGTCATCTTCATCTTCCTCAATCAAACTCTATCATGAATTCCACCAATGCTTCTTCTTTAAACCCTTCTAAGAAAATCAAATTAACCATAATCCCTCCTAGACAACTATTTGTCAACATCTCTACTGATGAAGAAGTCACCACTACACCTTCTCCTACCACTACTTCCTCAACCCCAACTCCTCCAAATGCACCATCAAAAATTCCATCCACAAATCAAACCTCCTCAAGCCAAGATAATACATCTTCTTCTTTTCAATCAAAACTTTAAATCTCACCTCCATCCTCAATTGAACCAACCTCTCCTCAACCTTTGAACCCTTTGCTTGAGAACATCTTGGATGTCCCTCCAAGAACTTTAAACCCTCAACCACTTCAAAGCCTTCCTGACTATCACCAATCACACCTCTTGAAAATCTCTCAAGTCCACCTTCACCATCACCACCACCACCTCAACCTCCTATCATGGGACATCCACTCTACTACAACTATCATGACTATCATATGTTAACTTGTATTTGTTGTTTCTACAACCGTAACCTACATTTGAACCTTCAAGACGAAATGAACATTATGTTTGCTCATCTCGAGTATCTTCTAACCACCGCCTTCACAACTTATTTTCCACCTCAACCATAAACCCTTTTTCAAATGGCTTAATAATTGATAATCCAAAGACATTTTATTTAAAAGTCATATCTATGAATCATGAATCATCTAGGATTAATGTATTTTTAAATTCATGTTCACCTATGTTTTATGTTTTCTTGAAAGTATCACCTACACGTGGAGTCAGGCGTTTTGGTATCAAGGGCAAGCTTAGTCCTCGTTTCATAGGACCGTTTGAGATTCTTGATCGCGTTGGTGAGGTTTCCTATCGTTTGGCGTTACCTCCTCAGCTATCTCATGTTCACAATGTGTTTCATGTATCATTACTCAGAGGTTACAAGTATCATCCTCTTCACGTTATCTCTTATCCATTCGATCAGATCCGTGAGGATTTATCTTACACGGAAGAGCCTGAGTCTATTCTAGACCGTCAGGACAGAGTCATGAGGAACAAGACGATCCCTTTTGTCAAAATTCTTTGGAGGAATCATCCCGAGCGGGAAGCCACTTGGGAGACCGAGGAGTCTATACGGACTTCTTATCCTCATTTTCTTCCATGATCTGGTATGTCCTTTTCAGCTGTATCATGTTTCTAATTCGAGGACGAATTATTCTTTTAAGAGGGGAAGAAGTTGTAAAACCCTAAAATCAGAACAAGTGCAAAATTACCAAAATGCCCCTAATGTCAGAAAATTTAATAAAAGCATGAATAAAATTCAATCAAGTGTTATAAATTATAAAATACATCATGTGACAAGTATGAAATTTATATAAGATTAAAATATCTTATATTATGCAAGAAAAATAATTATTTCTTATAAATATGTATTTTGCCGAAATAATTATAAGTAAATTACTTATATTATACAATTAAATATAAAATATAATAGGGAAATTATGAAATATTTTTAGGCAAAATAAAATCTGATTTTATACTTTGAAAAACCCCAAAATTTCGGCATAATCTTTTGTATATCTTTTTATATACAATTTTCATTTATAAATCTTTTAAAAACCATTTCCAAAACCCTAAACAATTAAAGTGGCGGCTCTATAATTTTTTCAAGGTAAGGAACGATTTTTCTAGGGTTCTTGGGAGTACAAGGGCTCTATTATATGCATGTATTCACGATATAATTATTATGACATGTTATGATTTATATGAGCTCGTGGGCATTCCTTACTTATATGTGTTTATGCTTTCCATGATATTCCCCTATTTTTTAGATTCCTCATAACATCCATGATATTCATGACATCTTTTACTTCATGTTACCCAGGTCTACATGTTTCATACGAAATTCCTCATGACATCTTTTACTCCATATTGTCCATGTTTACATGTTTTACACTTAGTTCCTCATGATGTATCTCCCTCAGTTTCCTCATGACAATTATGACATTTCATGATATTTCTTACCTCATAATATCCAGACTTTATACGTTACAACTTTCCTCATAACTCTTATGTATGTTTTCATGACACTCACTTACTCCTATATTTTCCATGACTTTCATGATTTACAAAAATGTCTTTCATCTCATTTTATCCATGCTTTGCATGTTCCACAGTTTTCCCCATGACCTACCCTTCAGATTCTCCACAACACATATGATATCACACGACATCTTGTACCCATGTTAAACATGTTTTCCTATATTACATTTCCCTCATGACTTACCTTACAGATTCTCTCATGACACTGACGATTCATATTCCGCTGCTTCATGTTTATTTATTCATGATTTATACCTATCTTACTGTATCATTTTATCCGTTCACTGAGCAATTATGCTCAGCCGTATTTCTTTTCATGTTTCTTACGGCAGGTACATGGCGATGGGATTTGGGCAAAAAGGGTTAAGCTTAGGATGAGAGCTACCTTTAGATTACTTTCTTTTCATTTATGTACAGTCATTTTATGAAGGGGACCGATGTTTGATTCCGGTTTCCCGCTTGTAGGTTTGTATGCCTTTATTGTGCTTTGATATGACACCATGATTATGATGTTTCGGCCTCCTTCTCGTAGAGGGGCGTTACAATTATGGTATCAGAGCCAAGGTTTCGACCTGTAGGCTCTAAATCATGACCTGTGAGGATTGGGTAGACACTAGGTTATTCCATGATCGACAAACATTCTTTTCACTTTTTGATCCTCAAAACCGTTTAAATCGTTATCTTACCTTCGATGATATCAGACGGCTATCCCTCGTACCGATATTGAACTCACTACGGCCATTCAAGCAGCCGTACAAGCCATGCTCCCTCAGATTCGTGAATAGGTTCGCGAAGAATTCCGGGATGGTATTGGACCGTTTAATGATTCAGGTGAGAATCCTCCACCGGTCACTATCCACACGTGGCTTGAACGCTTTAACAAGCAAAATCCCCATTCATTCGATAATGCGGCAGCTCCTAAAGACGCAGAGAATCGGATATCTCACTTAGAGGAGATTTTAATGTTTTCAAGACAAGGTTGGCTGTGTATAAGTTTGAGGGCGACGAGTTAGCTTGGTGGAAGGCCTATGAGCAGACTAAGAAATTCCGTTGGAGTTTTCACAAATCTATCCTCGACCATCTCATGTGCATACTGTTCATCGATATTGCTCAGTTTGCTGATGTTGCTCATAACTTGGAAATTCTACATGACACGGAGGATTATGATGGGTCTGAGCAATCAGGGAAGAAGTAAAAATTTCAACAAATTAAA
>BQNB010065241.1:5000-35010 GCA_026074375.1 Tanacetum coccineum | reverse complement strand
CTCTTATATATTTTTTTATATACACTTTAAAGATAACTAGAGATATCATTCCCATATATAAGTGTTAGACTCTCATTTAAACTCTTATCAAAAACACACAACATAAACTAGAAAACAAAATCTCCCCGCTCCCTCCTCTCTGCTTATTCGAACCAACAACAACACCATCAAGAATCATCATCAAAAAATTTCTCTTCAATTCCAATCATTCCTACATCATTCCCATATTAATCCTTATCATTCTCCACAAGAATAAACAACATGCAAGAAGATTTCAAGAGTCTTGGATTTTTTTAATTTTTATTGATTATGAGTATAATTGGTGTTGCAAAGGTTTAAATATAAAGGTTTTTGCAAGATTTGGAGTTGTTAAAAGCTTGGGTTTTATTAAAATTAGGGTGTTGGTGCTCGGCTAAAACAAGAACCACAATGAGGGTTTTGTTTAATCTTTTTCTCTTCTTCTATTGTATTTGTAAGTATCTTTGTTACCTTTTTATGTTGATTTAATTATATGATCATTGCATGTATTTGATTTTATATCAAGAATCTATGGATATTAGTGCATGTGTTAGATTGAGTGATTGGATGAATTGGATGATTGAAACTGGTTTAGATGATGGAGATAGGTTAGATTAGGCATGATTTAAAGTTGTAGCGAAGCAAAAATCACGTTTGGAAGGGTTTTTGGTTAGGCAAATTAATGCAAAAAGTCAGACAGCCCCTTTTGGGTGTCGGTATTATTTTCAAACAAAGTTTAGGCTTAAGAATATGGTAGAGGATGTCTGTAGCTTCGAGTCGATAGGCCGTACGTCCTGTAACTCTTAAAAACGAGCGTTTGGCGGCCATTTTAAGTTGGGGAAACTTATAAGAGCTTCAATCAGCTCATGAACAAAATGTTAATTTTCTGCAGATTTTTTAAGGGCATTTTCGTCATTTTCTGTCAAGTTTCTGGTCTTAGGTGAACTAAAAAGTTATCCGAAATGTCGTTTTACATCAAATTGCTTTAGAGTTCGAGTTGTGAAAACGTGATTTAGCGGGTCGTATTGGACGGGTCAGATTTAAGAAAAATGCATAATAAAAAGTCAAACTTGGCGAAATTCTTTTAATGGTCAATTAGCGTTATGAAGAATAATTAGGCGTAAAATATCTTAACTAAAATATCTTGACCCTTTAAAATGGGTATATTGGGTATAATAAGTTATAGTATGGGTGTGTTTGTTTTAATAACGGGTTAAAATGGGTAATTTTCATAAAAATATAATGTTAGTCGGTTAAACCTGAAACAAGTATAACGAGAACTATAATTACGACTAATAAATTAGATTTACACTTTTGGTCGTGTCTAAAGGTCTTGATCCTTTAAAATGGGTATATTGGGTATAATAAGTTAGAGTATGGGTGTATTTGGATGGGTTGATCGTTGTAAATTCGAAATAGGAAAATTTGTGTAGAATTTTGGGTCAACTTGCGTGCGTCGTAACCTAATCATCCTAATAGCGTTTTCTGATTTTCTTGATTCTAAAACTAAGTTTAACGAGTCTACTTCCAACGAAAGAGCCTCATGGATTTTCAGTAAGTAAAAAGTTGTCAAAGGATTTTTTACAAGAATTGTTGAGTCGAAACAGCTTTTTAGGACAAATTTATTTAGATTGTGATAATTGACGAGCAACAAAGCAAAACATAATATTTTTTAATGAAATTATGAGCTGTAGTCAATTCATGATATGTATGAACTACATGAATTTTTTCTAGATTTTCTTTTGGAAACGTTTAATATGGCGTATTGATCATGTCCAGCATTAGCATATTTCAGCAGATCCTATTTCAGACTCTTTGCGTGTTGAGGTATTTTTGAAAATAGTTAATTAAAGTCAATGAGTTTTTGGAAAAATGCAATAACTTTAGAACATATTGAGGTAACTGAATGGTGTTTGGGTAGCCATTCGAGGGCCTTTTGGTAATTTCCTTTGAAATTCGTCAAGTGGAATAGAAAAAATGTCAAAACGGGGTTAAGAATATAAGGCGAAACATTAGGACGTCGTGATAAGTTAGATAAAGGAGCACCCATAGGCTTCTATGATAAAAGATTTTATATGATGTCGAAATAAACACATATTTCTTTCTTTCTCACCTTATTGCAATTAGAGCATTTTCCATACTAATTAATATAGAGTTCTAATACGCGAACCATTCTTATAGGTCGCAAGGGCGAGATTTTGTCGCCATTCTTTCCGTGTTGAAATTCTCGTTTTGATACTTCCGCTTACGGTAAGTTTATAACCCACCTTTTTCTCTTTAATGGTTTTCATAACTGTTTTTCGGTTGAGAATACATTGCTCGTTTTACTAAGATAAATCATTGATTCTACTACATAAGCGTTACATGACTATTTTTACCAAACTTGATTTACTTGCTACATGATTTGAGATCATTGAATACCTATATATGGAACCGTGAGTTTTGAACACATTACGCTTGTTTTAAATAAGACACAAGTGCTTTCTTTAAAACTGCATTTATAAGCCTCATTTATTATTGCCTAAGTCCCACTACTGCCACTTTAAGTCTCCTTTATCATGAGCTGTTAATTGCTAGTGTAGCGAACGTAAATGATGTGAATAGATCTATTGGGACTGACAAATCCCCGTCCGGGTACGCAACAACTAATATCAACCAACGGACGCATTTAACATTTGAATTTGAGGTACTATTGAGGTGTTTAGTCAAAAACCCTACATTTTTGAGGGGCACAAACCTGATGGGGTTGCATACTTTAAGGTTTCGAATGTCATGAGCTTAAAACATAATACATATTTCTATTAGACTTTGGTGAATTTGTATCACTTTCACATTACTTAAGTCTGTGGATCCACTACTGAACGTTACTTTATTAATTGAATCACTACTTGGATTTCGGATTAATACATCGAAATGTGTAACGCTACTTTTCTACTGGAAAAATTACTTGAATTATTTCAATACAGCTTTAACTTAAACCTATAAATACGACACAACATTGTTGTGACGTGTTTGACATGTATTTTCTTCAGGTTTTATGATTGCTACTGAGCATTGGAGCATTTGAAGTTAGCTACAGATATATTTATAAGGCATTTATAATTTGTGTTCCATTTGGACAAATGTTTCAAAAAAATTCTATTGCATGCAAATGAGGACTATTGTAAATCTGATATTTTATAAAAATTATCGAATGATTGACTTTTTAAAACGTCTCACTTAGAGTCGTTTTCTTTAACTTGTAACTTATATACTATATACATAGCACCCCAAGTGGTAATCCTGCTGGCGTTGTGTTTAGGGGTGTCACAGATTAGTATCAGAGCACTGGTTATAGAGAACTAGGCTATTTTCAAAACCTAGACTATAACCGTTTAAAAAAAATTAAGAGTCTTTCACCTTGTCTGATGTCCGCGCGCGCATGCTTTCTAATCCCTTACATGCTCCTTTTAGTATCTCTAATAGTATTATATTGATAATAATTTTATAAATCTCGACTTTCTTTTCGATCTTTTAGGCTCATCTTCGGACTACCGCTATCTATTTATGTAAAAGCGATTTATATAAGTGTTGATTATATACGTTCACTAAGTTACTTTGTGGTGAGTACCTCAATATTTTTAATATAAAGGATGTCTGTATGAATACTGCAACCTCTTCTAAGGATGTAATGAGTGACGCAATGGTTCGTTATCCAAGATATCGAGAGTGATGACGATGATCTCCGAAACGTTTTCATGACTTTACTTTATTCCTTTTGATGATATTGAAATTCGGTGTAGTTTGTCAATTCCACTAGCTAATTTATCATTCGACTCCGAGTTTGAACACTCTTCTAATGCTTTTGAATCGCATATGTTGTTTCGTAATCCATCGTTTTGAAGTCTTCTGATGGGAGTACTGCTTTAACATGTCACCTTGGACGGTGCCATCCTTTTGTGCACTACCTTTTGGACGCGATTGACTACGTCTCTCTATATACTTCACGTTAACTGCTTATGATTTTTGAAGAATCTTACCGTTAAAAGGAGACACCCCCCCCCCCCCTTCACTAATGTAGCATTTGATCTTGTTGTGATATTTTGTTTTGTGTCGGCCATACTTAAGTAGGATGATTTATAATCATCTTATTAAAATGAATTAGGACGCTAGCTGGCATGGGGGGGGGGGGGATTGAATGAAGGGGAAATTATAAACCGCCGAACCATAAGTTCAAAATTCTTCACTACATGGTTTGGGACGCTCTTTTTATGTAATTGACAATTGTAATGAGTGGGCTTATGTGTATCCGACATATCGTGTGATCGTATGTAACGAATCAGTCTTTGGCTATGAACACCTTCCGGTATGTAATTTGTTAAATGGAAATTTATCCGTAAGTGTATTGACCCTCCGTGAACTTGATACTCTATATAAAAGAACCGAATAACCGCTTCCAAGAATTGACGACTTGTTTAATTCTTCATTTTCAATGGCTTTTTCTTCGAGTCATGTACTTTATCCTTCCTTTTAAGGATTCTCGCGACATTCAATTCGTTCGCTCGTACACACTGCATATATTTGATACTTTGACTATTGTTCATTCAATTTTTACTGGAAACCTCAACGAGAACCTGTGTATATCCTCAGTCTCTTCACAAGTAAACCGAAGACGAATAAGGCGAATTGAGCACCGAGACGGCGCTCCCTAAAGAGGTAGATAATGTACCAACTCTGAATTTAAGAATCAATTTTTATCTCGATCTTATATTGATTTCAAAATTTTATAGAATTTATTTATTAATTGTTTTAGTTGGTTTTAAGAAAATCGTCAATTTTAATTATCCGTGAGTCATGCTTTGGATATTTAATCGTTTTAATGATCGAGAAATCAATAATTTCATATTTTATCTCCGAAAACTTAATTTTTATTAAATTAGTATTTTTCGACTTTTCCCGTGTTTGTGCCGAATCCGTGTCAAATAAGTATTTTTATACTTTGTAATATTTTAACTAAGTGTTTGTGGTATAAATGTTTTAGAAAAATAAAAATATAAAATACTAACTAGAAAACAAACACTCTCTTATTACCTTTTTACTCCACTATATTCTAAAACAAACAGCCCTCTTAGGAACCTAAACTACGTCCTGTTACCAAGTATAATAAGGGTTGACCCCTTTTATATCACATATAATCTCAAAACACAGATAAAAGAAAAAGATCGTGTCCTCCTCTCCCTTTTTCTGTTCACGCAACATCCCCCAAACATCACCATCATCACTCAAAAATCTTACAATCCCTTCTAATCATCCTCAATCCACATCTATAATAAACCTAATCATTCCTTAACAAAGATTAACCACCATGCATCAAGCTTAAAAGTTCTTGATTTTTCTTGATTTTTAATTAGAAGGGTTTTTAATCTAATTAAAGGTAATAGGATTAACAAAGGTTAGATATTGATTGTGTAAACAAAGTTTGGTGAAGCAAAATCAAGTTTCGGGTTATTATCCTTGGTGTTGAGGTGTTCGGCCAAAATCATACCCAAAGAGGGTTTGATTGTGTTGAGTTCCTTGTTCTTGTATTGAGTTTGTAAGTGTTTTTACTTCCCTTTTTCATTTATCTGATTTTACAATCTAACGCAGTATTTAATTTTTTGTCAGAATCCATGATGTTGTTGCGCATGTGCGTAGTTGAGGTGGATTCATAGTTTTTAAGATGATTATATGGTTATTAGGATAGTTTAAGTACGATGGGGATTGTTTTGTGATGCGAAATAATGGTGCTTTAAGAGTTGAAAAGACTCTCATCTTAGACCATAAAATTTAGGTTCGATTTCGGCAAAGTTATAAATTTTAAAACTAGTTTAGCTTAGATGAATGGGTAGAGGATGATCCGTACTTCGAGTTGATTAGTCCGTACGTCCCGTGAAACTCGAGCGTTTGGCGGCCATTAGACAAGTTAAAAACGTGTAAAAGTTTCCAAGCTGCAAACATGATAAAGGCGATTTTCTGCAAAATTTATATGCAGGGGCAATATCGTTTATTTCAGTAGGGATTCTGGGTTAAACTAAAAAAGTTGTCTGAAACGTCATTTTGCATCAAATTGTTTTATAGAGTCCGAGTTGTGAAAAACGTGACTTAGCTTGAGTCGTTTTGGACGGGTCAGATTTAAGAAAAATGCATAATAAAAATTCAAACTTGGCAAAATTCTTTTAATGGTCGATTAGCGTTATGAAGATTAATTAGGCGTAAAATATCTTAACTAAAACTGAATTGACGACTAATGAATTAGTCTTTTTACTTTCATTCGCGTCTAGGTTTCTTAATTTTGATAACGGGTTAAAATCGGGATAATTTTCCCAAAAAATAAAAGAAGTATAGCGGTTTAAACCTGAAACAAGTATAACGAGAACTATAATTACAACTAATAAATTGGATGTACACTTTCGGTCGTGTCTAAAGGTCTCAATCCTTTAAAATGGGTATATTGGGTATAATAAGTTATAGTATGGGTGTGTTTGGATAGGTTGATCGTTGTAAATTTGGAATAGGAAAATTTGTGCAGAATTTTAAATCAACTTGCGTGCGTCATAACCTAATCATCCTAATAGCTTTTTCTGATTTTCTTGATTCTAAAACTAAGTTTAACGAGTCCCCTTTCCAATGAAAAATGCCTCATGAATTTTTAGTAAATAAAAGTTGGTCAAAGGGTCTTTACAAGAATTGTTGTCGAAACTGCGTTTTAGGACCAGATTTTAGATTGTGATAATATGATAAGCAGACATAGTAAAACATAATATTTTTTAGTGTAATTCACACAGTAGCAAGTTCATATTGTATATGATTTTCTAGAATTTTTCCAGATTTTTCTGTAAAGTTTAAATGTGTCTGATCATGTCAAACATTAGCATAGTTCCAGCAGACCCTGTTTCGGACACTTTGTGTTGTGGTACTTTTGAAAAATAGTTAAAATTGTCAATGAATTTTGGTAAAATTACAGTAGTCTAACAATACATTTAGGTGGTTAGAAATAAGGGATGAACTGTGCTTGTAGTAATTTAGTATTTCTTTAAGTGTCGTCCAGCGACTAGAAAAATCAGTAAATTTTCAGAAAACGTAAGTTATGGAAATATTAAGTTGTGTCTCTTTCATGGATTTTACGATATAAGATTTCATATATGTCAGAATATATATATATATATATATATATTAAAGAGGAAGTATTAAATATAATTATATATAAGTATTATAATATAGTATAAATGTAGTATATATATATATATATATATATATATATATTATACTTATGCAAAATATGCATTCTTCTTATACGTATATTCTAATCGCGTACTAATATATAATTATAGGTCGCGGTTGATTTGTCGGCGTTTTCTCCTTTGTTGATTTCTCATTCACTACTTCTATCTTACAGTGAGTTCATAGCCCCACCTTTTCTCTTTTAATGGTTTTCATAAACTATTTTTGGGGTGAAATACATGCTCGTTTTACTAAGCCAACTTATTAATTTCTACTACTTAAGCGTTACATGACTATTATTACTAAAGCTCTTACTTGCTTACTACATGACTTTTAATAAATGTGTGATACATGGTTGTTTACTTATGAACTTACTAAAGCTTGATTTGCTTACTACATGAATTGAGATTATTGAATACCTATATATATGAAACTGTGAGTTTTGAACACACTATTTGTTTTAAATGGGATACAAGTGCTTGAAGGGTATGCATGACCCGATTATGAAATTATCTACATGAGTCACTATTGCCAAAGTCCCTAATTTCGTGAACCGTTAATTATCTTTCAGGGTAAACGCTAGTACAATTAATAGATCTATTGGGTTTGACAACCCTGTCCGGGGGTATAAATCAAATCTTTTTGAGCACCCCACCCAGTTAACGGACAATATTACTTGAATTATTTCAACACTACTTTTACTTAAACCTATGAATTCACTAACATTATTGTTGATGTTTTTGCATGTATTTTCTCAGGTTATTATATTGCTAGCTGAGCATTGGGAGAATTTGAGTCGCGCGGATATCAAAACCTTAAAGACTTAATTTTTCTTCACAGTCGATAACCATTTATCTTTAAATATACAATTGAGTCATGTTTGAACTCTTATAACTTTTAAAGGAAATTATTGGGACCTGAATTTACACTGATATTTTAATCGAATGTGCATTTTTTTAAACGTCTCTTTTGAGGTTATTTTCTGTAACTTATGTGTATGAACTATGAAGTAGCACCCCAAGTGGTATTCCGATGCGTTGTGATTTTGGGGGTGTTACAGATTGGTATCAGAGCCAGGTTATAGCGAACTAGGTCATTTTCAAAAACCTAAACTATAACCGTTTTTCAAAAAATTTTAAGAGTCATTCACCATTGTCTGATATCCGCACGCGCCTACTCCCTGATCTCTTACATGATCTAATTAGCATCTCTAATGATATATTATACGGATAATGTGTATATAAAGCTTGGTTATGATTTCGTTCCCTTACGTCTATCTTATGACATCTTATTATTTACCTTATATCGGTCGGTTGTATATATTGACCACTTCGATTATTGCGTGCTCCCTAATTTTTCATTTGCTCCCTCGAGCATCTATGCTAGTACTATATAAGGATACCCGTACACATATGAGATACTTTCTTTTTAATCTCTTATACTAATCTTTTGGATTGCTGAAATCTATTTATATAGAAGTGATTTATATGAGTTTAACTATTTAAGGTCGTTATGTTGCCTTGGTGTTATGGCTAGTGTGATTTGAAATTTAGATCGGATGAGTACGTCTACTTATATTATATTATAATTTAGATTGTGGGTACGCCTACCCACATGTTATGTATAATTTGTCAATGCTTTTTAATCAAGCTTGGTTAGATGCCAGTACTAACCGAATCCTAAACGTAAAATATCTCCGAGACATTTACGCGACTCTACTTTAATTCCTTTTAATGAAATTGAAATTCGGTGTAGTTTGTCAACTCTACTAGTTATTTTATCGTTCGACTCCGAGTTCGAACACTCTTATTATGCTTTGAATTAAATATATTGCTTGGTAATCCATCATTTTGAAGTCTTCCAGTTGATGGGAGTACGACTTTAACATGTCACTTCGGATCATGTCGTCTTTTGGCACTTACCTTTGGAACGCGATTAACAAACGTCTTATTATTCTTCTCGTTACTTTTTATGGTTTTGAAGAATCATGCCGTCAAGGAGATACCCCCTTTACTTAATGTAGCATTTGATCTTGTTGTGATATTTTGTTTTGTGTCGGCCATACCTATGTAGGATGATTTATAATCATCTTATTGAAATGAATTAGGACGCTTCTTCATTTGAATAAGGAAATTATAAACCGCCGAACCATAAGTTTATAAATTTTTTACTTACAAGGATTGGGATGCCTCTTTTTGTAAGCAGCAAATTATAAATGAGTGGGCTTATGTGTATCCGACATAGCGTGCGTTCGTCCGTACGAATCCTTCTTTGGGCTATAAACTCCTTTTGACTCATAATTTGTTATACAGATGTTTCCGTATGTGTATTGACCGCCGCGAACTTGATAAGCTAATAGTAATGAACCATTAACCGCTTCCAAAAATTGTCGACTTGCTAAATTCTTCATTTTCTAATGGCTTTTTCTTTGAGTCGTGTATTTGATCCTTCCTTTTAAGGTTTCTCGCGACATTCAATCCGTTCGCTCATGTTCATTGCATATATTTGATGCTTTGACTATTGTTCATTCAAAATGTTGTTGGAAACCTCGACGGTGACCTAATTATTGATGCGTAATTTCTTTTAAATAAAACTACGTCAGGTTTTACATTTATAAAACCCTAACTACCTCAACTATTCCTACGCACTAAAGAGCAGTGTACCTTATCGTGTATGGTGTAGTGATTGGTAAGCACGGGTGTCGACCCAAAGACAGTTTGTGTCTCTAATCGTCTAACTGGTTTATTAATCTACCTAAGAAAGCAATAAAGAAAGCATGATTGAGTTTTAGTAGAATTATTGCAGGATGCTTAGGTGGTAAGCCTTGTTGTCGAAAAGGGAATTGGTACAGTGACAGACAACTAGGAAGGATAGCCGCATTCAATGATCTTATGTGCAATGTCTAATTACAACCTTAGAAGGGGTCTAAGTTCGTTAGGTCCAGTTTTGTAAATGTACCTAACCTATGTGTACTGAGTGAAATGGACTCGCAAGGAGAATTAACCTATTCTCAGTTTACAGTGATTAAGGATTCCTTTTAATTATGAGATATATTTTATCTAACAGGTGGTCTCCTATTAGCTCGTACTCCTAATCTAAGAATTAATGCTAAGGGTTCGCCTCATAGGTCAGGGACGAACAATTATGAGTATTGGTTACTCTATTGCAATCAATCGCGCGCACAAGGTTTGGGATTCACCTTGTACACACTTTTAGTGCGCGCTCAACCTTATATCAAAACCTAACAGGAAGTCCAAGGATTTCAAAGTATACTACATAAATTAATAATCTAAAAGATAATTAATTAATTAAATGCGAACGAACAAATAATAAAGCATAACAAATAATCATAACATCAATAATCATATTGATAGATCCAATAAGTCAAAATAACTGAATTAAATTGACCACGGAAAATTAAAGTATAATTACAAGTTGTGCTAGACTAGTGCTCTCAATCCCCTAGTCGAACTCCATGGCAAACCCTGAAGGGTTTGCCCTATACTGCTAATCGAATACCTTTTTCCCTTTTCTTTGTTTTCGGCTCCACCCTACTATACGAGAATGATCCAAATGATATCATATGATATCAATTATATAGTAAACAAGCAAGATGCTTCGCGCGTTGCTGCGGGGCATATTTTTTTGCGAATCGATTTCGAATGAATATTGAGTGAGAATGTGTCAGCGCGTTGCGGCGGGGCTTACTTGTATGCAACATGTATTTTATTTCCACTAAACATTTTTTTAACAATCACAGAATTTAAATGGGTATTTGTCGTTGGAGCGAAAGTATACGTTATTTATAGAGCGAACGACTTTTAATATGTATATAAATATAAATATGAATGCGAAATCTGTTTCTAAATACAATCGTCAATGGAAAAAAAGTATAATTTATTTATATAATTTAAACTTTCACATAATTGTACGTTCCTGACCCATGTCGTTTATTTTAAAGTTATTAGGTAGTTTATGGTGTGTTTTGAAGGTTTTTTTTTAAATTATATTTACATTAAACTTCAACATTTGTTATAAAATCGTACGTATGTAAGAAGCATTGCAATATTGGGCTCGTTTTGTTCGCAATTCGAAGATCTTTCCGCTCGTATTTTTTGATCTGAATGAATCGGTAAATATGTGTTATATATTTCAGAAATAAAGTTTGTTATATAAGAAAGTCGTAAATAGTTAAAAGTTGAGGGTACGTTTTGTAAGATTGTTTCTATTTATATTAAACTTTAACATTTTTTATAAAATCATGCGTACGTCAGAAGCATTTCAATATTGGGCCCGTTTTGTTCGCAATTCGAAGATCTTTCCGTGGATATTTTTTGATCTGAATGAATCGGTAGATATGTGGTATATATTTGATAACTAAACTTTATTATATTAAAAAGTCGTAAATAGTTAAAAGTTGAGGGTGCGTTTTGTAAATTTTCCTTTTTTTTACTTTTGGACCGGCAATCTTAATTTTTTCTTCTAAATTTGGGCCGCTGTTGGGCTGTTGGTGGGCCACAGTATTTCCGTGTCGTAAAACAACGTAGTATTTGATTGGAATTGATATGTATATTAATGTGGAGTTTCATCTATGTACGACATTGGCCCCTCGTCTTTTATGTTGTATCTATTTTATTTTCGTAACTTGATAGTATTTGTGCAACTTCAGTCCCAGTAATGACTTGTCTTTACGGCGTAACGGCATCGACCACGTTATGACGTAAACTTTTTGACGCAACATTTCTTCTTATAGTAATAAAATTGGTTATGGTGTAATTTAATCGTCACATTACGCCATAACCCTTAGTCAGCATAATTATCTTCAGCAATAAATATTCTACGGCGTAACTCTTGCGGGATGTTACGCCGTAATGCCTCGTCAGCACCAAATCTTCGTAATTAATAATTGATTACGGCGTAACTCATGCGGGACGTTACGCCGTAATATCTTCCATAATGCGGTTCTAGTTGTATTATCATTATTTAGCCGTTTTTCCGCATCTTTTCCGTTCCAATGCCTTTAATTACCTGAATTTAAAATATAAATAAATTAAGTACCAAATTCATATAAAAATGATATAAACTGAGCCAATAAACGCGGGAATTTGATATATTAAAGTATTAATTATTTGATGTTATCAAATATCCCCCCACTTGACTTCTACATGCCCTTAAGTAGAACCTTTTAAATAATTCTCAAAAAGATATCTCCCTAGATTTTTAAGGAAGATATGAATTTAAAAATCACTTATGCTAGAAAATTCTAAACCTAGCATCTCACGAAAGGAAAAAACAAACCACACTCATACTTTCGCTAATTTATGTGTTTTATTTTTAGTGATCACTCAACTGCTCAGTCATAGCATGTATTCTATCATAAGCTTGGATAGTACACAAGTCTCCACCAACAAGAATTAGGGTCTAAACAGTCTCAAAGGCAACCTGGGTGACATTGGTTTATTGGGTGATCAAGGGTTAGGATAGACATGGGATACACATTTAATTGTTGTTAAGATAAAAACACGAAACAAATAGTCTAAAGTAATCTCAAGTTGTCATAACTAGCTATTGTCCATCCAAGGTCCAAGAGTCTGAGTTTGAAAACCTTATCTTCAATAATGGGCTACTAGGTCCATTATTCATATTTGTTGAGATGGCTTGGTGCAATTATGGTCTACTAGCTCTATTTTTATATTTATCAATTTGCACCATCTTTATATTTTTTAGCACATGGGTGGTTTTTTATTTGCACCCTCTTTTTTTCATTTTCTTCTTGATAAATATACAAATGCTACATGAGTTTATATCTTTAATTATTGCCCCTGCAACATTCAATATTATACGTACATCCCCCCACTTGAGATGAAAAACGTCAAAAGTGGTAATGTAGGGGGTCTTTATAGATCATAACTGATTGGTATTCCACGAATGCATAAAATCCTCGTTCCCATTTCCTTGAACCATGGACTTAAATAACCAGAGATTCTAACACAAAAAAATAAAGACAACAGGGTAGGCTAAGGCAAAATGGTGTAACGAAACATATTGGGTTAAACAGGATTGGTTTGACAAGGTGATCTAGGGGAATAATGGGTTTACACGGGGAGGTCGACAAGTCAGTGAGACAAGTCGATAAACACACACATATAGGCTTTTTGGGGGATTTCCTAAGATGTTGCCTTCTTGAACAATCTATTTCAACTAACCAATTAGGTCTTAACAAGATGTACAGGCCAAGTTTTAAAGTCTACAATACTACCGGCACACTCATATTTTTGGTGGATTTTTGTATAATAGATGAAAACGGAATTATTAGGCTTAACCTCACCAATTAGAAATAAGGGTTATAGTGCGCTCGGCAAAGATTAATTCTAGTTTATTAGGAAAAACATGTCAAAATTTTAAAATTAGCATAATTTTTTAAAGAAAACTAGAAAATCGAAGGCAAATATTAGTCAAGTGATAATTCTACTCCCATCCCCCACTTGGTTTGTACAATGTCCCTATTGTACATTAAGGAAATGAAAATTAAAGATTAGAGTAGAATTAGAACGGAAGACTCCCCTGGATTTGCTAGGAAATATGAAGAGATAACATGCTCTAAGCCATGCTTTAAGTCTTTTTCTTCGAGCAACATCCACCATCTCAAATATCTCCATCATCCTCCTGAACAACATTCGACTAGACCGGTTTGGAATGCTTCCTTACAACTTGATTAACATCCTAGCACGTCATCCTGTGCATTACATGTATAGCTGCAAGAAAGACTAATACCACAATCATAAACCAGGATAGAAAGCACCAAATAGCATAAATATACAAAACTTTACAAATCCTAACTCACTTTGGTCACGTAAAAGGGTTACGTTTCACAATAAAATACATTCGGACACACCCCAGAAATACCTAGACTTACCTAGACTCAAACCAATACCCAATTTTAATCCTTAAACACAAAAACTATCAATTTCTTGTGTTAACAAGCCATATGGTCGGATATACACACAAACACACTAGAAAATCTTCTTATAAATCCATAAGTACTTGTACAACTTTCCTTTAATTAATGTAGGTACTTAATGTTCCTAAGTTATCTCCTTACACAATGGTTAATAACCATTTGTCTTTCTTTTCCTCTCTTATGCCGCAGCAATAATCAACCAACACACAAATCCATAAGATTTTTATGATCTTGATAAATCTTGTACAAATATTGTGCAATTAAGAATTGTACTAAGTGGTTTAGCAAGAAAACCATGTGTAGTTAACTAGAACCCACAAAAACCACCTCCTAGGGCACAAATTTGGTTTGTTTGGGACTAGGAGAATGTAACTAGCTATCTTGCCTATAAATACACACTCACTCTTGACATTTAGCACTCTTACAACTCACAAAGCACTCAAACAACAAAAACATACTTCTCTTCTCTTATTCGAGTCACAAACCGTGAGCAAACACCCTTATACTCTCCCTTAATCACGCAAACAACACAAAGGTATTCATAATAAGGACGTAAAAGGGAGTACACAAGCCAAGATCGGGTTATTTAATAAGTTTAGATCTTAGGATTGGGTTATACGACTTGGGTTAACTACACGATACTACTTCAAGGCTCTAGGACCTTTTGTAAGTCGCATACAAGCTTAAACTCTTTCAAATTATAATTCATTTCCTTGTTTGCTAGTCGTGTGTCACGTTCGTGTGTAAATAAACTCACTAACGTAAAACGTGCGTAGACAACATCATCGACCCCCACCTATACGTACTCCATAATACTTGGTGGTGGCTATGACGTAATAAAAATGTGTAAAAAGATCAACATGGACTAGACGTGATTAATTTTAACTTCAAGTACGGAAATCAAGTGTTATACAAAACCCATACCCTCGCAACAACGAAACTACACGAACAAACTTGATTGTAAACGGCAATACTAGGGATTGGAACATAAAATCTACATTATTAAACAGATTTGCATGTGGGAACGAACAATCATATGTAAGCTAACAAACGAAATGTGTCGCTAGGCTAAATTCGAACCTTAAAAATCGCTAGAGAACCAAGCGTGCACAATAGGGCCTTGAATAATCCAAGCCTTCTCACTGTTTAGGGGACCCTAACGGCCCAACATGCCCAACAGTGGGTAGACGTGGCTTATTTTAAGCTCATTCCCCAGCTATATTACTAATAGTTGCTTATATAAACACATTTAAACCCGAAGGTACCATAGCGAGTGTTTAAAAAACCAAACAGACCCTTAACGGGCTATAGTAGACCTATTTCCATGACTAAACATGAGGCCTATAAGCCACAAATAAGATTAACAGCTTATTTGTGGAGCCTTATGTAACTAATAAGGCATATATAGCCTATGAAGGTAATGGAGCCAAACGACTAAGCCCAAAAGCCCCACAACACATATCGGCTCGTAATGGGCCTGAAATGCCCATTTACTGAGCTTAAGTGCTTAATTTAATAAGCCAAAGAATGAAAACACTGAACCATAATCCCGATGCCTAATGAAACTAGAAAAAAATGTCGAATTATGTATAAACCCATTGCAAACAAACGGGCAAAAAATATGTTTGTGCTAGACGAGCCCAAAGAGCACGAATAAGCGCAAAAAGCTCACCCAATGCATTATTTTTAAAGCCAAAGTAGACTCAACAAATCTTTAGTGAATAGTAAAATAATTGAAATCATCGGAAACCCTAATGGACTTTTGAGCAAACTTTTGGTAAAAAGATTATTGTTGAGTGGCCAACGGAGCCCAATACACAAAAAAACGCTCCCCCAAGCTTATTAATAATCCAATCAGAATCTGTATGTCGTTTAAATAAGCTTAAGACAAGTGCTTATTGAGCTTAATAAAACTGAAACGGACCTTATAAAAACACATAAAGTGTGACCTACGGCCCAAAAAGGATCCCGTAAGCCAAAATAAGCACTCCCGAGCTTATAATAAACTGAACAGCTTATATTGCTATATTGGAGCATAAAGAATTCTAAAGTCACTTGTTAGAACTTAATTAGACTTAAAATGCGATTTTTGTAAAGTTCAGGGACTAAAAGTGAACATTAACAAACATGAGGTCTAAAACTATCAAAACTGGATTCCTTATAGTTAGGGACTATTTTTGTAACATTTTAAATGCTAGGGGCTGTTTAAAACATGTAAGGACCTAATGTGTAAATTGTGTAAAGTTAGAGGACTAAAAGTGTAATTATGGAAACTTAAGGGTTTGAAACAAAAATAGTGTATATTTCATAAACCTAGGAACTGTTTTATAATTACAAGAAACTTAAGGGTATTTTGTAAACGAAAGTGATTTTTGTAAACACTTAACGAATCGGACGAGTTATATATTTATCATGCATTATAACAAGTTAAACCACGACTTAATAAATATGGATAATTTATTAATAAACATTTATACGTAAACCTAGAACGAGTGAAATCAAATACATTTCCAAGAGCCACAGACGGATATAACAACATGAAACCATGTGCACCACCACACAAAGTGATAACAGGAATATATATAAA
Source organism: Tanacetum coccineum (assembly GCA_026074375.1). Taxonomy (NCBI): domain Eukaryota; kingdom Viridiplantae; phylum Streptophyta; class Magnoliopsida; order Asterales; family Asteraceae; genus Tanacetum; species Tanacetum coccineum. The sequence goes on along the minus strand of BQNB010065241.1, from coordinate 18,205 downwards.
GTAGCTAATTATGGTAGTTTTATACATTGAGTCTTAGCCTAAATTGTGTAGACTAAGACTGGCCTGATTTAATCTTAAGGTATTTGACAGTGTGATCCATACTTGGATAACTAATATCAATTTCAGAGGACTATTTACTAAGGATGAGTTCATATCCCCAGTTTTTTTTACAAATTTCAAAATGATTTACATCCTTGGGTTGAGAGCATGCTTGTTTTTACAAATTGGACGCAAGTGTCCATTTTATACAATGATTACGTTGTTATGCCTAAATTAGTGATAACCCACTGATCCCTTTAACGTTAACTGAACAATTACTGGATTGTAAGCTGCATAATGTTAGAGTAGATCTATTTGTGATTGACATCCTCGATCGGGTGACTAGCTAACACCGTTCTTATGATTGGGCTAGTTTCTAGAGAGAGAAACACATGAGAGAGAATATCTAGAGAGAGAAAATGTGTTTTCTATGAAGAGGCTTATATAGTTTTTACAAAATACCGGGTATTAGTACCCGGCTTAAAACCGAAAGACATACGATTAACTATTAAACTACGAACTATTATAAACAATAAATATACGGGGTGCCCGAGTCTTTTACTCATATCTATTATGAATTCACCAACTTTATCTTGACGTTTTAAGCATGTTTTCTCAGGTCAATAAGGCACGAGGTACCAAGATACATTAGGGGATTACTCTTTGGAGGAGTCAGTACTAAAGATTTGGGGTGTATTACATTTTGGGATATTTGTTATAAACCGAAATCTTTACTTATGTTGTCGAACAATTTGAAGCCATGGGCTTATGTAATGAACAAGTATTTTGTTAAATCCAATGTATCTTTTTAAACGACACATTTAGTAGTCGTTCTCATATCTTGTGCTATTGATCTATGAAGTAACGCCCTCGGATATTCAACATTCCGCTGAAACCCAGATTTGGGGGTGTTACAGATTGGTATCAGAGCCAAGGTTATAGAGAACCAGGTCAAAAGTTTTTGTCTGGACTATAACCATTTTCAAACACTGCTTTTACAAATGGGATTTGCACGGGACATACATACATTACTTGTTTGCATCTAGCACATATATGCTTACATGATGCACACTATTTTAGCATTAGTAGTTTACTAAGTGCTTACATAATTGATATATGCGTATATAAACTATACTACGTATATTACTATAAGACTCTTATAATTAAAACATGCCGATCTCTCTTATAAGTAATACTTATATAAGTTATTTTTGCTTTTGCAGCAGTCATGTCTTCTGCGTCATCTGCGGTTACCTACACTTCCGTCCACACCGATTCTGAGCCAGGCAGAGCCTTCTGGGGAGCCGATGAGGAGATATCTGACGGAGGTTCTCCACGAGTCATTGTATACGGATACGATGGACTCCCGATGCAGCCGGTAGCCCCACCATCACCGGATTACATACCAGGCCCAGAGGATCCACAGACACCGCCAGTTCCTCAAGACGAGGATGAGCATGTGTTCCCAGCTGAGGAGCAACCATTACCTCCTGTTGATTCACCTACTGCTGAGTCACCCGGGTATATTACTGAGTCGGATCCCGAGGAGGATCCAAAGGAGTATGAGGATGATGAGACAGAGGATGGTCCGGTTGACTATCCTATGGACGGGGGAGATGATGGAGATGATGATGACGGCGATTCATCTGGGGATGACGCCGATGAGGAGGATGAGGATGATGAGGACGAGGAGGAGGAGGAGGAGGAGCACTTAGCTCCGGCCGACTCTGCTATTGTTGTACCTACTGTTGAGCCTGTTTCCCCACCTGAGGGAACAGAGCCTGTTATACCACCACCCTCCACTGACATTACTATTGGGGCTAGGATTACCGTCCGGCCTCAGGCTTCCATATCCCTTCCGCCAGAGGCAGAGGTTGAGAGACTTCTAGCCATGACTACTCCATCACCATCACCACCTATCTCACTATCACCACCCTCTGCAGGAGAGCGCCTTGCTAGGTGCACGGCCCCACCTACACATTCATCACCACCACCCGTGTCATCACCATTACTACCATCATCTGGGTGTCCAACCCAAATCCAGACACTCATGATAGCATCCACTTAGGCCCTTATTGATGCAGTTATTGCCGCATTACCATCACCTCCACTACCACCATCTCTATACATACCACCACCTGTTGACCGTAGGGATGATGTTCCCGAGTCTGAGCTGCCACCTCGCAAGAGGTTGTGTTTGTCCACTCTAGGCTCCAGATATGAGATCAGGGAGAGTTCTACTGCCAGACCTACCGAAGGTCGAGGGGTAGATTATGGGTTTTCAGCACTGTAGATGCTGAAGCGAGACGGCATGGGATTAGTGAGGTTGGGTATGGTATTAGGGATACTTGGGTAGATCCGGCAGAGGCAATTCCTGAGGTAGCACCTATGACCGTGGAAGAGGTCAATACTAGGGTTACAGAGCTTGCTGAGCTCCATGAGCGTGATACACAGGACTTGTATGCTTTATTAGAGGATGCTCAAGATGGTAGGACTCGTATATCACTGCGAGTCGCTATGGACTCACAGCGGGTCGATTTACTTATGGGGGATAGGATAACTCTCCAGGAGACAGTATGGATTGTGGAGCAGGAGGCCTATGCTTTCCTAGAGGCTTGGGCTTACTCGATAGGATTGAGTCAGGCGACCCATCAGGAGCTTCAAACCCATCGTGATCATGTGTATGCACACGAGACCTACATCCAGGCACATCAGGCGCAGCTACAGCTGCAGAGTACTCTTATTCAGACACAGCACCAGGTATATAAGACTCATTTCCAGATACAGCAGGCTGAGATGGCAGCGCTTCGAGAGTCTGACCGTAGGCGCCAGGCACAGATTGCAGAGACTCTCTAAGTGATGAGAGACATGAGACGAGAGATGAGTGACAGGCAGGCTGAGTTGTTAGCACATCGAGAGCAGTAGAGGAGAGCTAGACAGCCAGGACCAGATGCTAGGATTTCATATCACCAGGATGCTTCTGGGAATGCTGACAGTTATATCTAGTGATTAATGTTATTTTATCTTGCTAGGTCATTGTATAGGCATGTTAAGTATTAGGGGTTTTCCCCGCTAGCATAGCCTTAGATCTTTTGTATTGTATTTTGTGTACCAACAACTATTTCATGTAAAATTTTCTAAGTTATAAATGAAATAGATGTGTTTATGTTATATATCTCTCTTGTGCTGTTGTCTCATCTATACATTATTATATTCTGTCATGATTATAACCTCACGTTTTGTCTTCTGTGATCCAGACAAATCATGGCACCTATGACCAAATGAGGACAGAATACCCCTACTAGCAACACCAACCCAAACAACATGACTCCAGAATCTGTCCAAGCTATGATTGATCAAGCACTTTAGCAAAACTCCACCAACGGAGACGCAAGCCACAGTTTGCACGGGGATGACCGAAGGAATGTGCAAACTGCACGCCCTTGTTACTATGATGATTTCATGAAATGTCAACCTTTGAACTTTAAAGGAACTGAAGGCGTGGTCGGTTTAACTCGGTGGATTGAAAAGATGGAGTCAGTTTTTAATATCAGTAGTTGTGCGATTGAGAATCAGGTAAAGTTTGCCACCTGCACTCTGTTAGGTGCTGCTTTGACTTGGTGGAACGGCCAGATAAGAACCTTAGGTCCCGAGTCATATGCAATGACTTAGGAAGGACTCAAGAAGAAAATGACGGACAAGTATTGTCCACTAGGTGAGATCCAGAAACTAGAAATTGAGTTGTGGAACCTAAAGGTCAAAGGGAACGATGTACCAGCATACACTGAACTTTTCCAAGAGCTAACCCTGATATGTACCAAGTTTTGTGCTAATGAAACTGAGAAGATCAACAAGTACATCCGTAGACTTCCTAATAACATCTATGGGAATGTGAAGTCTTCCAAGCCCAAGACGTTGGATGAGACAAATAAGTTGGTCAACAACTTGATGGATCAGAAACTCCGTACCTATGCGGAAAAGTCTGATAACGAAAGGAAGGCGGAAGATTCATCCAGAAACAACCGTGGTCATCAACAACAATAACCCTTCAAAAAGCAGAATGTCGCCAAGGTCTACAACATGGGGACTGGTGAGAAGAAACCCTATAGGGGAAACTTGCCCAAGTGCACCAAGTGCAATTTTCACCACAATGGCCCATGTACTCAAAAGTGCCACAAGTGCAACAAGGTAGGGCACTTTGCCCGTGATTGCAAGAGTTCTGGCAACACAAATGTTGCTAATACTCAGAAGGGGAATGGGGCAAATCCCAAGGGGAATGGTTGTTTTGAATGTGGAGCTCCAGGACATTTCAAGAGAGATTGTCCAAAGTTGAAGAATAAGGATCGAAGAGATGGGAATGCACAAGGCTGGGTGTATACAGTTGGGAATGCAGAGAAGAGATGGAATGCATCGGGAAACCCGGACTCAAATGTCATCACGGGTACGTTCCTCTTAAACAACCACTATGCATCTATCTTATTCGACACTGGTGCCGATAGGAGCTTTATATCCACTGCATTTAGTTCCCTGATTAATATCGCCCCAACTCTATTAGAAAATAATTATGATGTCAAAATAGCTAATGGGAAAATAGTCGGGATAGACACCATTATACGAGGTTGTACTTTAAATTTCTTAGACCATCCGTTCAACATAGATCTAATGCACGTAGAACTGGATAGTTTCGACGTTATTATCGGCATGGACTGGTTAAGAAAGTATCATGCCGTGATCGTATGTGATGAGAAACTTGTTCAAATTCCCTATGGAAATGAAACTTTGATTTTTCATGGTAACGAAAGTAACAACGGGAGAGAATCTCAGTTGACCATTATCTCATGTTTAAAGGCTCAAGAGTACATGGCAAAAGGATGTCAAATCTTTTTGGTACAGATATCCGCCAAGAAAGAGGAGGACAAGTCGGAAGGAAAGAAACTTAAGGACGTACAAATCGCCTGAGATTTTCCTGAAGTGTTTCCCGAGGACTTGCCGGGTCTTCCTTCGGTTCGACCAGTGGAATTCCAGATTGATTTAATTCCAGGAGCCGCACCCGTAGCTCGAGCACCGTATCGATTGGTTCCATCCGAAATGAAGGAATTGTCAGAACAACTGCAAGAGCTTTCCGACAAGGGCTTCATAAGACCTAGTTTCTCACCTTGGGGAGCCCCGGTCTTGTTCTTCAAGAAGAAGGATGGGTCATTCAGGATGTGCATCGACTATCGTGAGTTAAATAAGATAACAGTGAAGAATCGGTATCCACTCTCGAGGATCGATGATTTATTTGATCAACTCCAAGGATCCAGTATTTATTCGAAGATAGATCTGAGATCGGGTTATCACCAACTTAGAGTACGAGAGCAAGACATTCCAAAGACGGCATTTCAAACTCGGTATGGACATTACGAGTTTCAGGTCACGCCATTCGGACTGACAAACACACCTGCGGTATTCATGGACCTCATGAACCGAGTGTGCAAGCCTTACTTGGATAAGTTTGTAATTGTCTTCATTGATGACATACTTATTTATTCAAAGGACGAGAAGGAGCACGAAGAACACCTTAAGGCAATTTTGGAATTGCTTAAAGAAGAGAAGTTGTATGCCAAGTTTTCCAAGTGTGAATTTTGGATTCTGGTATGTGTTTAAATACACATACCTTTAAACATTAAAAACGGACTTAAATGACCAAAAACATACCAAAAATACATTGTATTTATGTATTTTGCATTTGTATTGTGCAGGTAACGGATATCTAAGAAAAGGATAAAAACGAAGCCAAAAACGACAAAACCGAGCACAAGAACGGAAAGAGCCAAAGCTTACTCAGAAAGGAATCAAGTTTGACTGGGGTGAAAAGGAAGAAAACGCTTTTCAGTTAATAAAACAGAAGTTGTGCAGTGCGCCAATTCTGGCTTTACCTGAAGGAAGCAAAGACTTTGTGGTCTACTGTGATGCGCAATAGGGTTTAGGTTGCTCTATTGATGCAAAGAGAGAAGGCGATTGCCTTGCTTCTCGACAACTAAAAAGTTCACGAGATGAAACTACACCAATCATGATTTAGAACTTAGATCGGTGGTGTTTGCTCTAAAGATATGGATACATTACCTATATGGAACCAAATGCACTGTGTTCACCGACCATAAAAGTCTACAACACATTCTCGATCAAAAGGAGCTTAACATGAGGCAACGCCGTTGGTAGTTTGCTAGTGATTAGATTATGGAATTCGCTATCATCCAGGGAAGTGCAAATTCGTTAGTGGCTGCTGGCATTGGCCTTAGGAACTGATTGAGCATTGCGGGAATCGAGCCTTAGTTATGTCTATTGCTTGGATCTTTCCCAAATGGAATACTAGAAGCTCAGGTCAAAGCCAAAACACCGAAAATCTTGTAAAATGAAAGATGTAGCGGTATGATCAGAAAGGACATACCCAAGGAAAGGTTGGAACCACGCGCCGATGGAACTCTATGTTTTCCACGGCAGGAGTTGGTTACCTTGCTATGGAGACTTAAGATCCGTGCTCTTGTTGATTTTTAGACTTATATATATATTTTATATTTTATTATATATTATATATATTTAAGGTGTGAATTTCACCAATCAGTGGCCCAATATGAAAGCTGACATCGCCACATATGTTAGCAAATGCTTGACATGTGCAAAGGTCAAGGCTGAACACCAAAGGCCATCGGGATTGTTAGTACAGCCAGCGATACCCAAATGGAAGTGGGATAATGTCACAATGGATTTTATCACCAAGCTTCCTAGGTCGTCACAAGGTTTTGACACTATCTGGGTGATTGTGGATCGACTTACAAAATCTGCTCACTTCTTGCCAATAAGGGAGAATGATCCATTAGACAAGTTGGCAAGGCTGTACCTGAACAGGATAGTGGCAAGACACGGAATACCTGTTTCAATCATTTATGATCGTGATGGGAGATTCACATCAAATTTCTAGAGATCATTTTAGAAAGCTTTGGGTACAGATGTAAGTATGAGCACTGCGTATCATCCAGAAACCGACAGCCAGAGCGAGAGAACTATCCAAACTCTCGAGGACATGCTACGTGCTTGCGTGATCAATTTTGGCAAAGGATGGGTTAAGCATTTGCCACTAGCCGAGTTTTCATATAACAACAGTTATCACGCTAGCATAAATGCCGCCCCTTATGAGCCACTTTATGGCCAAAAATGTCGATCACCTGTGTGCCGGGCCGAGGTGGGAAAAGCCCAACTGACTGGTCCTGAATTGATCCAAGAAACAACAGAAAAGATCGTCATGATCAAGCAGAGAATGCAAGCTGCTCAGGATCGACAAAAGAGCTACGTTGATCGAAAGCAAAATCCGATGGAGTTTGAAGTTAGGGATAGGGTTATGCTCCAGGTCTCACCTTGGAAAGGGGTTATACGATTCGGTAAGCGGGGTAAGTTGAACCCGAGATATGTCAGACCTTTCAAGGTGTTAGCCAAAGTTGGGAAAGTGGCCTACAGGTTGGAACTTCCTCCAGAGTTGAGCAAAGTTCACCATAATTTCCATGTGTCTAATCTAAAGAAATGTTACACAGACAAACCATTAGTCATGCCGTTAGAAGGAATTCACATTGACGATAAGCTCCAGTTTGTAGAGGAGCCCGTTGAAATCATGGAACGGGAGATCAAACGATTGAAGATAAGCCAGATACCATTGGTTAAGGTTTGTTGGAACTCTAGGAGAGGTCCTGAGTTCACCTGGGAACGTGAAGATTCGTTCAAACAGAAATACCCATAGCTTTTCACAAACCGGGCTTCGTCATCCACTACAAGGTCTTAAGCTTTGAGGACAAAGCTCTTTTAACGGGTGGAGACTGTAACATTTCTCAATTTCAGGTCATTTTACGACTCCTATTATTCGTCACTATTTATTTTGGTCCAATACGCGTTTACTTTTAATTTAACTTTTAAGCTAAATCGCGTAGACTAGAAATAATCATTTAATGTAAACGGTCACCAAATAAATTAAGATTTACGTCAAACGAGTGTTATATAATTATTAAGAAGATAATTATTAAATTTGCGTATTTTATTTTTATTGGTCGCGTAAAAGGCTTATGTTTCGCGATAAAATACATTTGGACACACCCCAGAAATACCTAGACTTACCTAGACTCAAACCAATATCCACTTTTAAACCTTAAACACAAAATCTAATCAATTCTTGTGCTAATACCCCACTAGGAACGAGAATGAGAACAAAAGTCAATAGGAATCCTAAAAAAATCTTACTAAGTATAGTGTACATCTAGGTTTTAATTAAGGTTTGTACAACATGTTCCTAGTTAGCTAATACACATTAGTTAAAGATCACTTTGGATCCTTCCTTCCCTTTTGAAACCCACGACAACATATATGTACACACAAATTGTCTAGAAATCTTCTAATGATCCTAAAGTACTTGTACATCACAAGGTTAATTAAACCTTGTACTAAATGTTTCCCTAATGAGCTAATACACAATGGTTAATAACCCATTTGCTCCTTTTGCCCTCTATGCCGCGGCTAAATGCATGTATATACACAAAACCTTAAGATTTTCCAAATCCTAGGTAATCTTGTACTTAGATTATGTAATTAAAGAGTGTACCTAAGTGGTTTAACAAGAAACAATGTGTTACTAACTAGAAGCCTCAAAAACCACTAACCTAGGCCGGTTTTGGTTTGTTTAGGGCTAGGATTATGTAACTAAGTATTTTGCCTATAAATACTCACACACATATACCATTTTACACTCTTACAACTCACACACACTCAAACAAGAAAACATATATACTCCCTTTCTTATTCGGGCCACAAACCGCAAACATACATCACCACAATTCAATTCGAACCAACAATACACAACTAGGACTATCATACGAGTGCACAAGGAATACACGAGCTAAGGTTGGGGGTTTACAAAGCTTTAAAGCTTAGGGTTTGGTATTTGATCTTGTATTACACATTCGGGTTGCTACATTTACTCGCGTACACTCGAACCAAGAACGCTAGGACTCTTGTAAGTTACGTTTGAACCTATATAATTTGTATTATACTTGTTTTCCTTTGTTATCTAGTCAATATGTCACGATATTATATAAATGACACGCTAACGTGAGTTCATGCTCATTAAATACGAAACATATGTGTTATAGGCGATGTTATTATGTATATACAACCTTGTGTGGTGCGAAAATAACAAAGAAACATGTATCATGTGAGTTAATGACGAGTTTTTATAAAAACCATACGTAAACCTACTAAGTAAACACGACGAAGGGGCTTGGGGAGAGGTATATACACTCGTTACACGAATGCATGTGGTGAACTCAACGCATATATAACTTACGTGAAGTGTTTTGGTACAAATAACCCTAACGAAACCCTACGTGGACACTAATAAACCAAATGGACCCTATTAGACCTAACAGACCACGTTCGAACCACATTTGGGCCCAACGGGCCCAACAGCTCATTGGTTGAGGCCCTTGGCTTATAAATAAGCTCATTTGAGCTTATCGAGGATTTATAAAATTCTTAAAGCTCTTTGGAATAAACAATATGCTTAGGAAGCCTTAACGGGCCACAAATGGACCCATTAAACCCAAACAGACCCAATAAGTAAGCTTGGCACACCCACAGCTTATTTATAAGCTCTACGAGCTTATTAAGAGTCCTACAAGCTTATTGAAACTAATATAGACCCTTAGTACCATTAAAAACCAAACCGAACCCATGATGGGCTCGTTAGCCCATTAACGAGTCCAACGCAAACCAATAAGCTCACAATAAGCTTAAACAACTTATTGTTGAACTTACACAGTTTTGATGGGCTTAATGGACTTAGGAATAACAAATGGACCTTAATGGACCAAGCCAAAACGTTTGAACACTATTCGGGTTCTTATTGGGCCCAAAAAGCCCAATAACTAACTTATTTGCTTATTGAATAAGCTGATCATGAAAACAAACCCACTAATGCTTAATAGGCTTAGAAATTAAGTTATATCATGTGGAGAACCTTTTTAAAAGTAATCGGGTTAGTGTTATTGGGCTATCGAGCCCAATAAGCTCGAATAAGCCTCAATTAAGCTCTCCCAAGCTTATTTTCAGCTTAACAGACTTAAATGGACTTAATGAGGACTTTTGTGCTTTTTAAATGCTTATTGGACCTTAACAGACCCAATAAGGCCCAATAAGCCTAAATAAGCTCATCCGAGCTTATTTATAAGCTGACCCAGCTTGAATGGCTTATTGGAACTTAATGAAATCCAATGCCACTTTTTAGAACTTAATTGGGGTTAAAATGCGATTTTTACAAGTTGAGGGGCTAAAAGTGTCAATTTGCAAACTTAAGGGTTAAAACTGTCAAAATCTATTTTTGAAGAGTCTAGGGGCTGTTTCTGTCATTCCTAAAACTTAAGGGACTGTTGGAACATGTAAGGACCTAAAGTGTAATTTTTGTAAAGTCAAAGGACTAAAAGTGACAACTTGGAAAGTTAGGGGTTAAAAGTATAATTTAACCAAACATAAATAAAAGGACTAAAGTTAACAAAATTAGAAACTTAAAAGTATATTATAAGACTTAAATGATTTTATAAATATTTGAAAGTGTCAGACTGGACTTAATATAATCAAAGTATTATAGTAATTAAAGTCAAGGTTTATCGATGCATAAACTATCAGGTTAATAAATGTATATTTTTTTTCGATATCTATCCTTAGTCGTATACCTTCCCAAGAGCCATCAAGTGAATACAAATTCAATAACATTTGCACCACCACACAAGTGATAACAGTATATATAAACTAACAATTTATTGTAGTTATACATTAAGTCTTTAGCCTAAACTTATAGACTAAGACTTGCCGTATTTACTTAGGTATTTGACGGTGTGATTCATTTTCCGTACTTGGATATATTATCATTTTCAGAGGACTATTTACTAAGGTGAGTTCATAGCCCCATGTTTTACAATTATTTAAACGATTTACATCGTTGGGGTGAGAAGATGCTTTGTTTTACAAATTAGACACAAGTGTACATTTTATACAATGATTACGTGTTTAGCTAAGTAGCGATAACCCACTAAGCCCTTTTATCATGAACTGTCAATTGCTAGATTGCGAGCGCGAATGTTATAAATAGATCTATTTGGGATTGACATCCCCGTTTGGGTGAGTAACGCTCACTATGCCGGTCTGCCGGACAACAAACGTATACCATGTCGGATTTGGGATGTTGCGGGTTAGAACATCATTCATGGGCAAATGTTGGCAACTTATTGCATTCATATACGTCTAGCTTCGGTGTCATGAGCTTAGGAAAACGTAATTACTTTTTATGATGTTTACATCTGTTGCTTAATCATAAACTTGGAAATCTTGCGGTCCTATAATTGATATACATAAACCTATGAATTCACCAACTTTATGTTGACGTTTTAAGCATGTTTTCTCAGGTCAATAAGGCACGAGGTGCCAAGATACATTGGGGGATTACTCTTTGGAGGAGTCAGTACTAAAGATTTGGGGTGTATTACATTTTGGGATATTTGTTATAAACCGAAATCTTTACTTATGTTGTCGAACAATTTGAAGCCATAGGCTTATGTAATGAACAAATATTTTGTTAAATCCAATGTATCTTTTTAAACGACACATTTAGTAGTCGTTCTCATATCTTGTGATATTGATCTATGAAGTAACGCCCTCGGATATTCAACATTCCGCTGAAACTCAGATTTGGGGGTGTTACATACAAGGCATAATCATCGGGTTTTTTGTAAGACCGGACCGGACCGACCGGACCGCGGACCGAATTTAACAAAAAGCATGGACCGCGGACCGGACCGAAATATGTTCGGTCTGGTCCGGTCGGTCCGGTTTTCCGGTCCGGTTCGGTCGACGGTCCGAAATGCTCACCCCTAGTATGATATGAGGATACCCTCACTTTGTAGGTTTTCAAAAAGCATTACCTCACTCCAAACATCTTTTATGATTGTCATATCCATTACTCATTCCCCATATACCCCTACCAAATGGACCCTTACGTAGTGTTTGGTATGTTGTAATCAAAGGGGGAATGGAAAAGATTATTACGATGGAATAAAAAAATGTTGTTTGTTTACATTTATGGAATGTAATGATTCATTACAAGGAATGACCCATTACACCAAAATCATTCCTTATGAACCCCCTACTTTTTTTTCATTTCATCTTGTAATGGAATCAAATTACATAAAACTCCATCATTAACTAACATATTAAATTAACTTCCCTATCATTAATGGGGCATTTTAGTTTTTTATCATGATTTCATTACGTCTTATTATACAAACCAAACATGATTAATAATGGTAATGAATCATTACATTCTATTACGTCGATTATTCTATTCATTTGACATTTTATTTCGTGTCCTACCATTGACCAATAAAGTAGGGTCCACAAAATAAAACAACATAAAAGATCCTTGAATAAAAATATTTCCGTTGGAGATACATGGGCAGTTTAGTAATTACGACTAGTAAAACCTAAACATAAACAGGCTAGCACCACCATTTTCTGCTTTCTTTTTCACTTGTGGGGCAACTAAGCTTGTAACTTTAAGCATCTTCAAACCCTCCAAAAATAGTGTGGGTAGAAAAAACAAGAAAAAATTAGAGGAATTAAAAGAGCAAGAAGGAGGGTTTTTTGCTTTTTCTGGTTGAAGAAAAAGACTACAAAAGAACCAGAAAAACAAAAAATGGCAAATCAAAATGAAGAAAAAGGTGGTGGAAGTTACAGTGGTTTAATCTCAAAAGAAGATGAAGAAATGTCCAAATCTGCTCTTTCATCTTTCAAAGAAAAAGAAGAAGAAATTGAAAACAAGAAATTGCAAGTCAGAGAAAGAGTTCAAGCTCAGTTGGCTCGTATTGACCAACAAACCAAACATTTAGCTTCTATCAAGAGGTTTGACATTTCTTTTTTTCCTCTTCCAAATCTGTCATATGGTTTTTCTGGGTTTTTGTTTTTGGTATGTGAAGTTGTTCTTGGTTTTGCATTTTTAGGGTTTTTTGTTTGTTTTTAGGTAAATAAATCTTTTTTTTCTTCTTCTGAAATTGAAATAAAATTTGTTATAATGTGTATATATAATAATTTTAGTTATC
>BQNB010065240.1:8125-35010 GCA_026074375.1 Tanacetum coccineum | reverse complement strand
GATACTTGGTATTTGTTCTTCATTCATATAAAAATTGTTATCCTATGTTTGCATGTTTAATCCATGAATAAAGATACTTCGATCGTTTACTTTTGGATCCATGTCATGAGTAAAATGTCGAAAATGGTTTAAAATCGTCCTTAGACTTGAGATACAAGCAAGTTCTGTATGTGTGGATATCTCTCTTTGATTATAGTCAAACGTTATCCTAAAATATGGTAGTTATAAAAGCTATTTTTCGGAGTGTATGTGAAGCAGCATCCACAACACTTGTAGTCAATAAAGGATTTGTTCCTCCACTTGATATGTGCAGAAAGATACCATTGGGCCCTCTCCAGATTTAATCAGATAAATGAATGGCCGTTCCCAAAGGGTAATGCAAGATGATTCTTGATTACATTTGGTATATCTGAATTATTTCTATAACGAGAAACATAATGTTAAACTATATGGAATGACTTAGGATCCATATCCATGGTTTAACGGTATCTGTAACAAAGGGATGATTATAAAGCAAGAAATTTATAACCATTAATTAGCAGAGATGATTTTTGAAACTCTTATCTCATAATACTCCTAATGTAAACATAATTGTGTGGGTTGCTAGACTTTGCCAATTATAGATATAAGTGTAAATGCTACTCCAACTCCCAAGTGGGAGCTGTTGGATTATGGTAGTCGGATTGACATTTATATATTACGAGTACGTGAGCCTATTGGGGGCACACACGTTAATACACGGAGAACACGTTTTATACTTCACGTTTTTATATAAATCACAAGGACTATAAATGAACAACACCCGAACCCTAGGTGGCCGGTTTTCCTAAGGAGGATTGAGAAGGGTTGTTGGTTCGTTTATCAAATAAAGAAAACAAGGAAGTGAAGTGTTGTGCTAGGACTAGGATTAATCTCCTAGTTGAATTAGGCTAGGGATGAAGGGTTATAAATATCCCTCACCCCATAAGCTCATTCACACGACTTCACATCTCAAAACCTTCATAGAAATCGTTTTCTTTTCTTTCTTTCTTACCGAAATCGCCTTGCCCCTCTCTAGGGTTGTTTAAGGGTTTCGGTGCTAGTCCATTAACATATACACCGATTACTTTTCAAGGTTCATTGGTTCTTGATTCTTCTCCTAGCTCGACAAGGTTGGTTCGAAGTTAATAAACCTTAATCAAGGGTTTTTCGGTTAACTGTAAATCGGTCCAGGTGGTTTTTGGTCAATTAGGGTTTTGTAAACCCTAATTCGGTATTGTGGTTTTCGGTTACTAACTCAATTGGTGCGTTTGGTATTCGGTTAGTACAAAGGTTGTTTGGTTCGTGGAGTTAAGCCTAGCAAGCTTAACGTGTTCGGTTGACGTGACTGTGTGAGCAACCGTAGAGGCAATTTACTTTAATTGCTTGTTTTGTTTTCTTGATCAATTATCAAAGAGGTACGCGTTTCTATTTACCTTTTTTTTGTGTTAACCATATGTTATTACTAGATCCAAATCTGTTGCGTACTCGTAGTAACTTGGTTACATAGATATTAAATCCCAACACCAACGACATCCACGGGACTTTATATTGATGCGAGTTTGTTACAACACATGTGATTTGATTCCCTCTCGGCTGCCTTCATTTCTAACGAAGAAGTGACAACTTTGCACCAACGGATGTGTGTTACTATCACGAGTGCTACTAAAAATCTCACTGAGGCCAAGACCAGTTCACTTATCTAAACTATTGATGTTTCGCAACAAATAACTTAATCACTCACACAAAGATTTCCTATATATTTGATTTTGAAAGTATATTTAACATATAAAACACAAATCTGACCACCATTAGTAGACTTAGATTTACCCACCCATGGTTTGGAATCCATCATTAGTCATCTCAACGGTAGGAGTAGGAACATTAAGAGTAACAATAGTAATAGGAATCGACACCTTTTTAGGGCAATGATCAAGAACATGACCAAACATCTTACATAGGTCACAACGAGGAGGCTTCCATTCATACTCAATAGTAACAGTTTTAGTTGTAAACCCCGTATCCTCAATTAAAGGAACACCAATAGTAAAACTCTCCTTAAGAACATCCTCCGCATTAATTTTAATCAAACAACGGGCAAAACTACTTCTCCCCCATGACTCAATGCACATAGAGGAGGTATAGGAGTACAACATAATAGGCTTACCGATTTGAGACGCGATAATGCTAAGGCCATCTTCTGAGAATACCTGAATAGGAACATCATGGATTTTAACCCATACCAGAATACGTGTTAACTCTTCCTTACATAAACATGTACTCATAGACTATTGCTTAAGAATGATTGGGCTGTTACGGATCATCCATGACCCATTCTAAAGAACATCCTCCAAATCTTTTAAAGTTTTGAATTGACAGAAGAAAAAACCTCTGCAGTTCATCATTATTCTAGTCAAACCATATTTACCCCAGTTATTTCGGGCGTAGTATTCCACAACCGGAAAAGCAATACGCTTAACAATGAAATAACCATACAAAGTAATAGCAAATCGGGTACTAACCATTTCCACAACCTTCCTTGGAATGGAGACATTAACACCTTCACACAAATTATCTTAAAATAACGAACGAAAGTGGACATTTTCGATCCTCCCGCTGCACTTGGTTTTGGTCGTGACCCTCCCGCTGTGGTAATTTAAGAACTAGGCTTATCTTGAATAGACACAGACTGGACAGTTGGGGATTCATCAACATTAAGATTTTTAGCCACAAGAGCATCTACAATTTTTGAATCATCTACATGCGAAACCTTACAAGGAATCCCATCAGCATTAGTATTTTCAGCCTAAATTGAATTACACATAGCAACTAAGGCATTCATGACTGCATTACGCTTATCATTAGTCATCCCATATAATAACTCCTCACGTTTACCAGCTTTAATATCCTTTATTAACACGTTCAAGTCACCAACAGTTTTTAATGGAACTCCAAAAGTGGCAGCAACATCAACATTATACAACCCATGTGGCATGTTAATAGTAGCAGTATGAGAGACTAAAGGAGAAGATTTACCCACCTTTGGATTTCCATCATACCAAGCACCAGAGGCATCAGCCCCTTGATTCCCAGTAATCCCCTCTCTCACATTCAACTTATCTGACTTATCCATGAACCAAATCACATAAAACAAAACTCCACACATAAACAATAAATTCTACGCCTAATTTAATACGATATGAGCCCTAATACAGAACTAGGGCACAAATTTATTAACACATCAACTAACCAACACCCATAACAACAAGCAGATCACAATTGGAGAAGATAAAGAGTCGATCAAACAGTAAGTTTAGAAAACCCTCATATAAAAGTTATAAACCCTCATCTTGGATGATAACAGTTGCCTATAAAAAACTTTTAAACCTTCATACTCTGTGATTAAACAGATTTAAAAAGAGTGTTATAAGGCTTACAAAATCAAACAAGAACAGATCTATAATGAAAATTGAAAGAAAACGACCCAAACCCTAAAAATATGAATCGATCCAAATCGTTATTTAACACCAGCCAATAAGGATCGTTTAAGGGATGTAAACACCACCACCAAACAGATCTAGAATAAGGTAGGATCAAAGAAAGAAAATGACGATCAAATTTGGAGGATAAGGAGTCGCCATATTAGGGTTTTTTGAGAGATTTTTGATATCATTAATCACAGTTTTATCAATTTTTATTATTAGGCTTTTGAAATGTGTTATGACGTCTCTAGTAATAATATATGAATTTGGTATGAAATCACTGGGATATATGCTGCTAATATCTTTTGAGATCCTTCATTAAAAGTTTATCATATATATAGCGGAAATATAATGCGTATTTACTTGACAAATGTTGCGGTTGCAAAAACTTACCATTGTGAAATCTGTAGCAAAATATTACCGTTGCAAATTATGCGTTGACGCAAAAAATATTCGTTGCAAAATTGTGGGAAAAGGTCTTCGTTGCAAATAGAGTCTTTAGTTCCATCGAATTATCTTTCGTTGCAAAACGGTTGCAAAAATTTTCTGCTTGTTGCAATTCGGTTGCTAATTAAATTTGCATGGAGCCTTTTTGCAATAGTCGAAATCCGTTGCATTTTAATTGCAAATAGCCTTTTGCAACGGATTTGCAGCGTATTTGAACGGTTGCCTTAGGCCATTTTTGTTGTAGTGATACCCATATGAGGATTTTTGAATCGAATAACGCTTAATAACCGTATTAAACGATGAAACTCTAATATCAGAGTGGCTTCAAAGTACAAACACTCTATAAGTATATAACGAACAAATAAATGTTATATAGAAATGAAAGATTAGACATGTATGTATGTAGATTATTTGATCAAAATCATTCCAACTTTACATCCCACATAGGTTTAATAAGCAAATGAACCCGCGCGTTACGGCGGGGCTAATTTTTTCTCGAATAATTGTTTTTACGTTTCGGGGGGTTTTTTTTTGCCGATGCGTTATGCGGGGCTAATTTTTAATATTTTCTTTTTTTTATGATTCGGGGAAAAAAAAAAGGCGACGATAACAAATAAACGATCCTTCTTAGTTTGAACCCGACATATCTGTCTACCAAGATATCACTTGGTGCAGGAAGGAGTCGACAAATCAGGAGTTGTTACACCAAATACGAAGCTTTTTGTAAACATTTCGTATTTTCAGGTCATTTGCGGACGTCGTCTATTTATGCTAATTATTTTTTTTTCTCTCGTACGCGGATTTAACTTTTAAAATTTATATAGTTAAGTTTAATTCGGCGTAAGTTAAAAAATTATCGTTTAGGTCAAAAACGGACATCAAACAAATAAATGTTTACATCAAGACAAGTGTTAAGTAATTTATTGTGAGTATAAGTATTAACTTTTGTTTATTTTATTTTTATTGGTTACGAAAATTGATTACGTTTCGCGATAAAATTACGTTTAGGCATACCCGGAACCACCAAAACTTTTCTACGCTTCAACAAATACCCACTTTTATACCCAATACATAAAAGTTACAAAAAAAAATATATTTCTAGTCATTCTTCCTTAATTCCAT
This sequence comes from Tanacetum coccineum, assembly GCA_026074375.1. Classification (NCBI taxonomy): domain Eukaryota; kingdom Viridiplantae; phylum Streptophyta; class Magnoliopsida; order Asterales; family Asteraceae; genus Tanacetum; species Tanacetum coccineum. The sequence continues at coordinate 29,941 of BQNB010065240.1, read as the reverse complement.
GGGATAACCTCCATCTAGGGGAACATAAGAACACACGTATTAACTAGAACATGTACATACAATTACCTCATTTAAACCTAGCTTGCCTTGATTCCCTTTACAATTTTGGTCTTCCCCATTTGTACTACCTCTATGTCTTGGACTTATATTTCAATCTTTGACTAGCCTTGTGATTATTATAAGAAGTATACTTGTAGTAGTCACTCATTACAACACTAAACACGGTTAAAAAATCAAAATACCCTCACCCTTTTTATCTCCCCTTTAACCACGGCAAAACAAACCCCATCTTACATAATCCATACAAAATTTTTATAACAACCCTAAACACACATACACCACCTTTTCCTAAGATATTCTAAGATGTTTCCAAGTATTGGTTAACCATTTTCAAGTATTAATCAAGAAAAGGTAGGTTAGGGTGTTTTTTCTGGATAAGTTTGGGTGTCATATTGTGCTAAGCTTGGTTTAAAGGTAAAAAAAGGGGTTTTAGACCTATTTTTCCTCATCATTCATTTCTTCATAAAGGTCTTCTATAAACCTTATACTTTCATTTTATGAGTTTTTTATGTATATGATGTGCTATGTAGTAAAATCACCATTTAGGATATGTTTAACATTTTAAAAGTGGATTTTCTTGTAAACATGATTTATGGATTTGTACACATGTTATATGGATGGTATATTGAGTTTACAAAATGGTTGTAAGACTTTTACACACTTGGCTTATGTATAAAAAATGATTATGGATAAACTAGTAAATTAGGGTTTACTTAATGAAGTTATGATTTTTAAGTGTTATTTCTGGACTGTAAATCTTGTTACTTGGTCATTTGGTCAAAGGATGAACTAATGGACTATATTATATGTATCACATATAATACTTATGACATTGGTGTCGTGGTGGTAAGTTTACAAAAGTAAAAGTACATAAAATAAGCTTTAAATAAAAGTATAAGTATGGATTCTTAAGGGGCTGTTTATAATTCAAATTTCAAACAGTGGATTTGACATTATATAAAAATAATACGTCTCATGACGATTCCAAAAAGATAAGAAACTCGAAAAACGGATTAATAACGAAAAAGATACGGTAAAAACAAGTTATACGTTAATAAACGGAGTCGTAAAAGAATTTTTATAAAAATTATTCAAACAGCAAGTTTGGCATTTTTAACAAATTATACATATTTTTAGGATTCCAAAATGATAAGAATCGTAATTTTTCAATTAATAACGAACGAGTTATGAATTTCGCGAGTTTACGATAATTAATACTTTTATAAATTATTTTTATAAAAATTACTGTTCATGACAGAAATAATTATTTTTGTACCTCATAAATAAGTAGAACTTTCAATTACGAGAACGTACTCGAAAGAATCACTAAAAACGGAGCTATAACGAATAAAATATGACGTTTACGGGTTTTACGATAATTAAAACTATAAAAATAACTTTATAACTGGTGTGAACAGTAAAAAGTACTGTTCATCAGAGGGTCAAAAATATGAAAATGTCAAATTATGATAACTCGTCCTAATACGAAAGCGTGGGCATAAGAAACGTCAAAATCGGACTTAAAACGCGAAAGTTACGCCAGTTTTACTAAAACGGTAATTATAAACGTTTTTACTTATTAAACACAATTTTACCAAAACAATTAGATGGTGATTGAACTATATAGACTATATGTGGTCATTAAGCAAAGTGCTATATTACTAGGGAGTTTCATAATGAGGCCTCTTCGGGGTGGCGTATCGACGAGTTATTGGATTTACGATTTAAAGTGTCCTAGCTCCTCATACGTTCACTACATGACCTCTTAATTATGATAGCCCGAACGATAGTATGATGAGCTATACGACCTATAAATAATCCAAGTGTTTAGTATTATCGACCTATATTGGGATTAGGTTTGCCTTCGGTTTCCTTTCGTGACGCATTTTCTATTGTGAATTACTTGGTTGATTACCATAGTGGAGTTCATAGCCCCCCCCCCCCCCCCCCCCCCCCCCCACCCACCTTTTTACTACGTGATTGTTTTACAAATTCTACGGGGTGTGAATTACATTGCTCTGTTTTAATATTGGACACAAGTGTTTTGCTAAGTGTTTTCAAAGTGTTTACAAAAGTGTTATGTATCCAGATTACTGCCTGAATATTATTGCTAAGTACCTTATTGCCTGTTGAAGTCCCTATTATCATGCAACCGTTAATTGCTTTGTAGTAATCGCGAGTGTTGGTGGATAGTCTATCGGGGATGGGGACAATCCCACATTTTTCTTGGGTCAACTAGTTTGATCAAGGTGCATTTACACATTGGAGAGGTGTTTGGGTTGTTGGCAAGCATCCCTATATTCTGGATTGGGGCACAAATCTAGTTAAAGGCTTAGGGGTCATGAGCTTAGTGCAATAATTTAACGTTTTGGACTACTGAATGTGTTTCAGAGTTCTACTATTACTTCGATCCTTGTGCGTCCACCCTTTTTACCGATAAATACCTTTGTTTTCACTCTCAACCTTTTGTGTTGATTTTTATGCATGTATATTTAAGTCTAGGTATGAAGAATTGGCGAGGAGCGTGGCGGTAACAATGAAGACGGATCTGTGTTTTATCTCCTTATTCAATGCATCTTTTATTATCTTTAAAAATTAAGTATCTCTTTGGGTAGTATGAAGCTTTATTGTTATAATTAAATATGTCTTGAAATGTTTATTACTCTTTTAAAAATATGGGACCTAATGGTATAAACTATGATATTTTGCTATGACATCGAATGGAAACCTAGTCTTAAACGTCTATTATGGTCGTTTTTTTTCCTATATCTTGATTGTTGTACTTTGATGTAGCACCCCCATTGTTACCATTCCGCTGCTACCTGATTTTGGAGGTGTTACAGCATTCTCCAAAGCAGAAGAGGCAACTTCACAAGAGACGAAAACGTGATCGTTTGATTCGACATTATTATTGCATATCGGGCAAAGAATAGAATCGATTTTCTAAACCACGCCTTGGAGCGGTTAAGCCGATGAGGAAGTTTTATCCAAACGGAATCTCCATATAAAATAGTTTACCTTACTGGGAAGGCAAGTGTTCCATCTTTGTGGCGATATTCAAGAATGGAAGAAGAAGATGATCATAAATGTCTTGTAGTACCTACGCAAACAACCATCCACACCCAATGCTCCATTTCCCATGTATCGGGTCGGAAGAAAGCGTGAGATGTTGGAATCTCATTAAGAAAGGGATTCAACATATGTCTGTCCAGGCTGAAGTTTATCGGGTCTTCCTCCATTGCAAGGCCAGTTCCTCTCAAACTATTTATTACGAATAGTGCTGTTTTCATTTATATCCAAGCGATAAAGCTGTTAGAATAAACGGGAGCATTGGGGTTCGTTTAATCATAACGTCTTTTCGCAAAAACGTAATAGATGTAGCGCTACCTATGTTGGCCAATTTTAGAGCATCGTTTGGGATCAGATTCCGGCGAGTGATGATAGATGGATGAACCCACAATTGATAGGCCCTATATCCATGCGTTTAACAACCTTTACCATCGAAAACTTCTTCAAAACCATGAATATCGCTTTTCTGAGTTGTTACTATAAATGCTCCAAATTATGTCAAAAATCTCCACCGCCATTTTTGAAGCAGCAGCGAGATTTAAATGCTTCTCAAACTACATAACTCCAAGCCACCATGTTCATAATGATGCTAGAACCTTAGCCCATTTGATCCATGGTTTATCTTGTTGTTATATCATACCCCCCCCCCCCCCCCCCCCCCCCCACCCCCCTCACCCCCAAAAAAAACTCTAGTCTCGAAGACTTCATGGGTGTTAATGCTAGTTTCCAGGGCTTGAATAAAGACTTAAAATTATCCAAGCGTACCTAAAAACGACTTAATCCAAACGTAAGGCCTCCCCGCCAATAGATAGAAGATTAGCTTTCCAATGTTGATAGCTTGGATTTAAACTTGTTCACCCAACAAAATTCCAACTCGTTTTATAATTCATGCTTTTTCCAATCAGGAGACCTAAATATGAAATGGGTAAAGTACCTGCTTGGCCAGTGAGATGTGCCATAGAGTGAACCTCAGCTTCTGAAACGCCAACTCCGTATAAATTTGACTTTGAGATGTTTAGCTTAAGACCTGAAGCCCAGTAGAATGAGTGAAGTGAACGAGTGATATTCTCTAATCATTTCCTGCACCATTCCGTAAAGAAATCAACCAATCATCGGCCTAAAAAGAAAGTGAGACAAAATTCAGATTAGGCTTCCGCCCAATTTTCATCTCTAATTTGTTGAGCATGAGTAGCCGCATCTAAGCTAAACATCGACATGAATTATATACAACAATTTTCGCTTTACTATTCCCTCTTGAAAATGATTCATATCAGTAGTGATTTCAGCCTAAATAAACAAATCACAAAATGAAACTTGAATATTAGTAGTAATAAAATTGTTATGTTCTACACATATATAAAGTATAAACTACGAGTACTTTATACGAGTAATTAAAGTAGTATAGTAATAAGATTGATATAACGAAAAATGAAGAAAAAAAATGGATGGTATATAATTTTTAAAGGCGAATAAATAATGATAGCATGTATTAATCTTTATGTGTCCGCAGATGTTTATATGCGTCAACTCCGAATTATCTGAAAAAGTAATCGCTATGAGTCTACTTTGAGTTTCGAGTCAAAAATCCGGTTAAAATAAATAAAAATTGACTAGCATGGTATCCGTTTGATGGGACGGCGGGTACCCTGTGATTAACCGGAGAAAAACAAAAAGAAAATGATCCCGATCAGACCCGGTTTACTTATTTTTATAAGTTTCAGCCGGTTCTCTCAGGTTCGTTTTCGGACGGCTTTTATTTGCTAACCGAACCGGTAGCCACTCATGTTTCCGGTTGAAACCGTTGGTCCGATCCGGTTTTTAAAACTATATATTAGTTTGTACAGTGTGTATAATAACATGTACTTTTTATTTTAGAGGTGTTTTAAAATAACATTAATTAGTGTGTTTAATAGATCAAGGGGTATTTTAAGAATAATATTAAATGTGTTAACCAGTCAATAAGTTTGTGTTTGTGCATTGTTAATTGTACATATTGCATGAATATTTATATTTTTAAGTAATGAGGTGTTTTAATAAAAAAGAAAATATTCGGGAAAAAATTAGCCCGTCCCAACGCAAATTTTTTTTCTCCGAATCATACAAAAAAAGAAAATATCGCCATAATGCATCGCAAAAAAAAAACCCCCAAAACGTAAAAAAAAAATTATTCGGGAAAAAATTAGCCCCGCCGCAACGCGCGGCTTCTTTTGCTTGTTGTATTTCCAAAAGTGTATACAATTTTTTTGTTTATTTTGGTAAAAAAAAAGAATTATTATATTTTAAAAAGCATTTACCAATATATTTTAGAATCAATTTTTTTGTTTATTTTGGTTAAAAAAAGAATTATTATATTTTAAAAAGTAATTACAAATATATTTTAGGGTAAATATGGAATTATCCTTATATTTTAATACTCAAGACCATTGCCACTAGAAACTCAAATGCATTATAACCATTAACCACAATAGTAACAAGTGTGTTTGCTTGTATATACATAGCCACTTCTGTTTATAACTTCTGCCGATGTGGGATACCTAGAAAACTTTCTAAACTCTCCCAAATTCCAACATTCGTAATGTGTCTTTAGATTTGGATGATCTTTTAGTTTACTAACTAAATAGAAGTCAATCAGTCATGTCCCATTCGCCCTTGTTTAAGAATTTAAGTATTTAATTAGCTTGTACTTTACTATAATACGAGAGAGTAATGGTGGACTTTACTAATTCATTTTTATAGACTTCACGAGGTTTATATCATTAAAGAGGTAAACACCAAAAAAAATATCATTAAAGAGGTAAATGTTGGGTTTTTATAACTATTAACCATTAAAGATCACGAGTATGCAGCGGAAAACATTTAAATCACGCATAGAATATGTAATTAACAAAGGGATCAAGAACGCGTACCTTTTAGCAATTAACGAATACACCGTCTTGAATATACGCGTGTGTATAATAAATAATACAACGCGAAAATCGCCCAAGTTACCAAAGTAGATAACCTCTATGGTGTGCACACACTACACGTCACTGAGATACGCTAGGATGCTAGTCCTTCCTTCACGAATAAAACAATCGAACACGGTATTCTTGTTTATATCTTAAAATCAATCGTAACAAAAACTTAAAAGTTTTCTTTACTCCGATCGCAATAAACAAGGAGGAGATAAGGAATACTATTAATCAAATAACTTTCCTTTTTATGCATAACTACGTATGCATGGTTTGGTATGTATAGACATGCATGTGGTTGATAAGACAACTTTTGACGTTTGACTAAAACAAGGAAGGAATCAAAACAGATCGTATATTTTTGGTTTTTTATATCTCTCGACTAATTTATGAAGAATGAGGTATTTATATATTCTTTTAAACTTGTTCTCCAAGTTAGACTAGAACATCTCCTCAAGTTTCATAAATCGACACTTTCCTCCCTTGTACTCTCCTTTAGTTCGACCATTTAATTATTTCGTAAAACATATTAATATAATTAATATAGTATAAATATATTAATTACATTAATAAACGTATCCTCTGTGTAAACGCGTGTGCCCTCATAGGCTCACATATTTTCGGCCGTATATTTATTTATGATATGGACATATCCCAACAGCTCCCACTTGGACATGTCACAAATAAATATAACAACATTGGTAAGCGTCTAGCAACACGCCAATGTTCCCAAAAATACATGAGTGTACTTTCATAAAGTCACAGTTAAATGATTTATGAATTTACAATCCCTTTGTTTCCGATACCGTGTTAAAAATGGATATGGATCAATAGTCATTCCATTAATAAACGATTTTGTTTCTCGTATATATGATTAATCAAGATTACCAAAAATCATTGAGACATATCTACATGAGTTTTTGGGTGCGGCCACACATACATCTGATTAATACTACGAGGGGCCTAGTGGCATCATACTTCAACTATTGAAGGAACAAATTCTATATTGACTACAAGTGTCAAGTCATCATGTTTCACAAACACTTCTGAAATAGCCCTTATTAGTCACCTTGTTCAGGATAACTTAAACTATATCAAGAAGGAATATCCACATATGCAAGACCTACTTGTATCTCAAGTCTAAGGATTTAGTAAATTAAAATCACTTACAAGATTCACTTAATGACGCCGATCCATAAAGTGATAATCTTGTTAGTTGGGGAAATCCAATATTCATCTTATGAATATCATGTGAGTTTGGTGGACTTATCCTTAATATCACCAATATCAAATATCTCCAATATCACCAATCACTCAAAATTGTCTTAGTTTAACACTATTCCCATATTGTTAATCGACAACGGATTAATTTAGAATAATACATTTATTATTCATGGATTTAAACATGCAAATATAGGACACAATTTATATTAAATATAACCCATATACCTCGTATCATTATCATTAATAAAATTGTCTATAACATCCCTTATCCAAATACTAAATAGATCAAATGCATGAAAATTCTAGTTGACAAATCATGCCTCAAGATACGACAATACGTATTTAGACTGAAAGGCTTTAGATTCAATAGTGAAGTTCTTGAATATGTATGATGATTGTTTGTTCATATATATCCAAATATCTTGACACACTATTATCTCATAAGTTGTGTAACATCAACTATTGACACAATCATCTTCCACATTCCAAAACTGTAAAGCATTCTAATTCTTAGTGTATTAATGCAACCTATGCTCTCAGTGAGCACAATAGTCCATATGGGGCTTCATCAAACATAAAATCACTACCATATCTTAGATATTGAGTGTCATCTCAATTAGATTTTAGCATCCGTGTACATAGAACCATCCTCATGCCTTTAAATCCGTAGAACGATGAAATAATTCTCTTACTAATGTTGGCACAATCATGAACTCCAAGTTCATTGGTTTATTCTTATTGCACAACAAATTGTTGCAATATATATCCTTAGAAATTTTATTACCCTAACACATTCCATAATCTAAAAGATTGCCAATTCCAAACATAATACTATTAAAATATTCAATTTTATAATTATCTAATAACTTTTAACTAAATACCAATGTTGTCAAATTATCTTGCATTCATGCATGATACAACTATTTATCTACATAATATGATGTACATAATGAATCCTTTAGTCATACTTGAGATTTCATTCATGTTCTATCTTACAAAAGATATGTATCCATTTAGACTTTCTAAATGATATGTCATGTTGTGTTAGACTTATATATCACATATGTTTATAGCAATAAACATATTACTTCAAGGTTGTATATTTAATTTCCTAAATCTTTCAGGTAATGAAAACCTGAACATAATAACACCCATGAGACATTTAGAAATACTTAGGAGTCATCTTTAATTATTATTAAATTTAAATCAAGAAAATGATTTATTTAACAATAAACTTAAGATTATTCTCCTAGATGCTTGCAATGATCCATACTTAGATTCTTAGCGTTTGTACACTTTATAAAGATTTTATAAATTCATAAACTCCTTTGATTACTAACCGTCCTCGCTATAGTAATCATTCAACGAAGAGTTTTAAATTCCATTGTCATGTTTCATCTATATGAACACTAATATGACAATCAATCATCTTTATATAATTAATGCACATAGAAAGAATATTTAATCACAATCAATTGCTTGAGTATGATTAAAATCCTATCATAATGTATGCATTATGTATGTGTACAACATTGCCCTTATGAGTTTGAAACCAAGAACATAACCACTTGGGTTTTTCTTCTCTTTTAAAACTCATTCTAACTTTACAGTCTAACTGTTTAGTTAAAGATCAATCAAGTTCTAAAATTGATTATCTTGTGGACAACATCTTAACATTCATAGTTTGAGTCATTTGTCAAATTTAAAAATTCACAACAGAATATAAATGGTTACACCATGATACCGAATTCAAAATTCAATAATCCATCTTTAACAGGTTTCCATGATCCTGTAACTCATATTCCTCAATATTGAAATAATATTTATTAATAAAGTATTTGAGGTATCCTTACGGATCTATGAACAGAATGATATCATTAATAAGGTTTAACATTACATGTAACATTTAACTGTGTAAAGCCCAGTATGATATTCCCCAGTGTGTTTTAGAAGTTATGTATTATTGTATTTTTTTATCTATATCCAGATATAAAACGCTCCCACGTCCACTTTTTGTAATTAAAAACTCTTCTATAATACTTACATGTAGAGTAACACTAATTTGTCCTCTTTTGGGACATTACAAATACATTGACAGTTCATATGTTTAGTTTTTGTTATATGATTCTTCCATAATACTTTTAACAAAAACATAACTTCAAATTTAAGACTTAAAGTTAATCATCACATTTCATACATGAATTATGTCTTTAATAACCTTCTAGGTTAGAGTCTTATCAAAAAATATAAGACATACTCAATTTCAAACCTTGACAGATTTAGAGGTAAAGTATTTAAGTTATCAAAATCAAATAATCCAATAATTTTATTCCAACACCTAAGCATACCATAAATATAGTGTATTCTATATTAATTTTTATTGTATACTTTATCACAATCATTAAATAACAATACTCTTTAGGTCACATACTTATCAATTGTGTCAAACCAAATTGAATATATAGTATTTAAAAAACCTATTTGCATGCAATAATGTATACTGCTTTAACTATTTCAAGAAATCTATCAATGTTAACTATACATTATTTTGCCTTTGAACAATTCAAGGACTTCTGTCATGTCATGGCCAGAGATATAACTTGCTTTAGGTATAAGTCTTTTAACAATTAACGGACTTAGTGTTTATTAATTTACAATAAACATAAACATATTTAACTAAATATTCTAACACCAACTCTTTGGCTTCAGTAGTAATTTCAGTTAATCAAATTACTTCATTATTTGTGACATTCCAAGAGGCAACATAAACCTTTTACTTGAAGGTAGTTATAAATTAAGATTACCTTTCATATTATGGACCATTCCAAAAACACATAAACATTTTAACTTGAAGTATTCTTTAATTCATATCTCAACATATTGTTTCTTACCTTACAGTCAAGAGAACTTTTAATCATATTATTTTTGTCAAAATGTTTTTTGGTTTTTTTTTTTCCTTTACATATAAGATTTCTCCCACTTGTGCATGGCACCCAACATCATAGCATGTAGTTTAAACAACACGACATTCGGTTGTTTATGGTGGACAATATTAAAGTGGTCATGGATATTAACTTTACAAGAATATGAAACCACTTTGATAATAAACCATGAGTGTCTATAGTCGGAAAAGTATATATTTATTTCAAGATAAGCAAGAAATAAATCTAGGTACTACCAAGGATTAAAACCATGTAGCTCCCACTGAAAGTTTGACAGCATCACAGAATGTCTTGTTCAGAAATAAATCGTGATGCTCCCACTGGATTTGACAACATTGGAAATGTTCCATAACCAGTGAAAACAAACAGTGATCTATGTATTTTCCAACCCTCTTTGAAATCTTAATTAGTAACATTTACTTGGATTTCAAAAGTTCTACTATGTAGATGAGGGACTATCCATCAATGCTATTGATTAACTTGAAAATAGCATTCCCCCGCCGTCACGCCCAGCAATTTCCTCATTAGTATTGGATTAAGACAAACAACTAGATACATTATCCTAGTTTGCCTTTACCACTTTTGCGGTAATATTGGTATTTCCTAATCAAGAACTCATAAAACATCTTACATTAAGATGTTGTCCTTTGATATCTTTAAGAACATATTCTCTAGTTATCAATATGTCTTATATGTTTCAAAGTATTCACCACCGAATAAGGGTGATGAAATCTATATGAAAATATAAGTCATGCAATATACTTAACTTTTAAGTTTGCATGAGTTTGATTACATTAGGACAATTCCTACGTTCCTATTATAACTTTCCGGAACAAGAAAGATATTAGGAATGAGTCTCCATGTTCCTTACAAGGAAAGGAGTCTCGATTTGACTTCTTTGATAAAGAAACAAACCATTGTTTACGGTTTTATCGTTGCATTAATACTATTAATGGAATTGCAAAATTCAATTTTAGTATTTTCGATAATACTTCTTGAAGAAAATTAACTACCCACGTTTATTCAGATAAACAATTAATTTCCTAAGGTTAAGACCCAACTTGACATACCACCACCACATCAGTTGATCTGCTAGGGATGGTGTATTCAAAAGGTAATCAACGATTGATAGTTCACAACTATTACAACTCCTAAACCATATGTGACTTACTTTATTATAATTATATCTAGTAAGCATGTTTTATCCCATCTAGGCCGCGTGTTAATAGGTCTAACCACAACAACGTTAAGTCGTCCAATCAAAAACTGTGATTATGTAACACTCACCGTCTAATAGAAAAGCGTATAATCACCTTGAGATTGCAAATCTACACACGTCTCGCGCATAGTAAAGAGCAATCTTCAAGTGTTTTTACAAATTGGATGGCAACAACTTAGTTGAAAAAGGGTATTTTATTTGACGTGTCAAATATGTACGAAGAAGCATGCATACATCTTCGTATCATAGATTTTAATAAAAAACTTTACTCTATTAAGTTATTTATTACGGTATCACTTATTTTCTATACATCTAATGTATAAATAGTGTTACCTTTAAAATTGACGATTCAACGTGGTTTAAAAATATAAAGAATTTATGTTTTATCGCGGGAAAAGATTAAAGAATGGTTAAAAACCATTCAAACCCTAGACCATTTGCGACTTCCTAATTAGTATGCAAGGTAAGGAAACTACAACGTAGTCAGGTATTATAGGGTAATGGTATCTACAAGACCGAAGTCTTGATGAGTCTCCCCGAACCTTATCCTTGCAACTAAGTAGTACTTTTGCAAATTACGTCATTGATAAAAATAAAACTTTAATTTGGAAAATACATTATGAACTATAAATAGTCCATAATAAATCTGATTTCATAATAATTAGTCATGTTTATATTTATTTTTTGAAAAACTCTTTTATTTTCTCACAAGTCCAAACTTAAAATAAAAACAATATAAACACTAAACTAATTCACATAACAATTATTCAAAACAATCACTTAACAATTAAGTCATGCAAATATCAATTTATGATCCAAATTATCTAATAATTAAAACATGTATATATTCATATAAGGCTCCTTCGTCCTAAAAACTCCGGCCACATCCATCGACATAATCGATTGCGTAAGCCATATACGAATATATACCACATAGCACATAAAATTTAAGCAACTTTTAGGCCCCATTAAGACATAGCCAAGGTCTTCCCTAGCTTTTAAAGTCGTGGATCGAAACCACATAAATTTAATGTCTATGTTTTAATTCTTGATCATCATATTTGCATAAAACCCTTTTAACAATTAACAAGATTTATATCACATATCTCTCCATGATAAATTGCATGTATTTATCATGGATGCTGAATTAACAATTAATTTTAAACATAAAACAGATCAAATAACAATTAAACGCATTAAGTTTTATCCATAAAATTTCATACAACCTATAATTCGTCTAATTAATTTTATAATCAATAAAGATTGAATCTTGATGCACAAAGATCGAATCTTTATGCATAAAACGCCCAAAGGGCTTAAAAAATTAATCAAGAATCCTAATTTGTCAAATTTTATTACTTTGTAACTACAAATTCTATACGATGGCTCGTGATGCCACTGTTGGATTTTTACAACTAATTAACCATTAATCTATCATGAGTACGCAACAGAAAAGATAGATCACGTATAGAATATGTAATTAACAAAGGGATCAAGAACGCATATCTTTTAGCAATTAACGAATACACCGTCTTGAATATACGCGTGTGTATAATAAATAATACAACGCAAAAACCTCCCAAGTTATCAAAGTAGATAACCTCTATGGTATGCACACACACTACACGTCACTGAGATACGCTAAGATGATAGTCCTTTCTTCACGATAAACAACCGAACACCTTGTTCATGCTTTTATGTTAAATTGAACAAACCAAGAAAACCCTTTTGGGATTTCTTTACTGCCGACAATAAGTAACCAAAAGGGACATAATAGAAGTTGTGAAAAAATATGTAAGGAATACTTGTGAAAAATAGAGACTTCTCTCACTTCCACCAGTTGGCATAGACTTTTTGCTGCAGGCCACTAGGTGTTGCATGTACGATATGCAAGGAAGAACTCATTGTTAAACGCGACACACATCAGTGTTTCTTTGCTAATATAATACATTAATGTATTCATATCTATAACAAATTTGTTGATGGTAACAATTGTGAGCGTTGGCGGTAACAATATGAATGTATTCATGTTTATAACACTTTATATTTTATAGGATTGAAGAGTATGTTTGATATATTTATAAATGGGTCTCAAAATTTAGTGTGCAATGGGTCATGATGCAGCAAACCAACACCATAGACATGTTAGAAGAGACTGTTAAGTACGTTAAATTTCTACAGAGACATGTTCAGGTAATTGTTGTCACTCTCACTCACTCCAATGTCGTTCATTAAAATAGTTCCTTTTGCACTATTACATTGCCCAGGACTATATATTTTCGATTGGAGTATTGTTAAATTTGGTCATTCAATTATTGTTAGGCAATGATTAACCTCCTCATACATAGTCAGTAACACAAGATGGTGTTTTTTCAAATTAAGGTTCACTTTTCACAATAATCTTATATCAAGGTTCTTTTCCCAATAGTCATGTATTAGCGATTGGACCAAAGAGAGCTTAAGTTACTCATATGAGTATAGATTCAACGAGAATGAATTAGAACAAAGATACTTAATAGTAACATTAGATGACAAAATTTCTATTTGATTCCATATAGCTATACAAGTAGTTGACATTATAATTGATTGCTTAATTTATTGTATTTCCTTAACAATTTGTGTATATATAGGAGTGGGTAATATGACTTTGGGAACCTTATGACCCCGAGAAGATCCCTTCTCAGTGTCGGTATCTCCGGTTTATCTTTGGTACTCCACATTCATAGTCAAATTTTCTCATGACTTCGGGTATGTCTATGTCTCCATGCTCTATGGCACTCTATACCTTTACTAATCCTCGAGAAATTGTCGTTACACGACATACAACATCCAATCTCCACTTTTGAATACCGGTCTATATCACTAGACCAGACTTGTTCGCGTTCTTCTAGACACCATTCATTCCGAACAAATACCGCGGCATTTTCTCTCCGAATACTCGGTCAAACCATAAAAACCTGAGACTCTCTCCATGTAGTTCTTTCAAAACGAAAATTATTTGCATAAGAATCCATCGTATGGGTAAAAATACTTTTCTCTTTCGAGAAATCCATCCCGAACCATCTTTCCAAAATCCGATATTTTTAAAGGTGACGATTTATCCGACATAACATGGTTCTTCCTGAGTTACGCATAGTTATCAGTTAATGCATAATTGAGGACCAAACGACGACATGTCCTTCTTCGTCAAAACAATTCATTACTACACGCTACACGCGTAAGTCATTTTCTTTAACATATGCATACTCGTATACATCATGCTAAAAGAAAAGAAGAAAAAGAAAAGCGATTATTTTTATTTTATTTTTTTTAAATTCATTTGACACCGTAGGATCAATTTATGAAATTTGAAAACACATTTTTCCCACTGTTTACACAAATGGTTTATGCAACAAAAATTAGTACAATTCGCGCAACGACATTCGTTTAACACATGAATTTGTTATCGCGATCCACAGTTTTAAAATTATCATCAAATTACAAGACATCATTATTATAGTTCGTCACGGTTCCTAGCAAGTATCGACAATACCCACTCATGGACTATGCAAACAAGTAACATACGCATGCGAAAGATTCGCCAGTCGAAGCCACCCAACACTCGGGGTCAAATCAATCTTCTACCAGCCGAGTGCCTCGGGGGTAACTACGACCTCCTAGCTTCACTCATAGTACAACATACACAATGACACCTCCTCATAACTCATAACCGAGAACAATTACAACAATCGTAATATCAACGCCAAAAATATCATACATACGTACCAACTTTCCCCAAAAGGATAGCATCAATTGGCTTTTCAAAGCCAGTACAGTACATTCCATACGGAAATGGTTCTAAGTTTACATACAAAGCAACTACCTATACATGAACACCCTAGAGTTCTATAATCAAGATTAATAGATAAAGATTGGCACAATCACCATGCAGTGATTATAGATAAAACTCTGAGGCAACGGTAACCTCAATCCAATAAACCTAAATCTTGAAATCCTCCTACTTACTAGTCTGTGGACGATAAAAGTATAAGGTTTTCATCTATGGAAATCATTTCGAGTCTAATTTTCGGAAACATAGGGCCCACTGCCCAGAAAGTTTTGGATCTAAGGTGAAGTTACCATTCTACCCCTATTTATCAAAGCAGCCATTTTTCCAAAATTTTATCGCTCCACTAAACTGGGTGTATCTCCTAAACTGTGCTTCCGCAAAATTCAAAACGACTGCTCAAATCTAAGTTTGTTCAATATCTAGAACTTACAGTTTTACATATTTAGGTGTGCAATATAAGTTTTTGACTTATTACTCATTCAAATTCCGGTCTTAATTTTTGACTAGTTTTGCCATTTTCGGTATCTCTTCTCGGGCGTCGATATGACTCATCCGAATTCTACATGACCTAAGTAGGTTTCTCTACTTCTAGTCTAATTTTCCCATGTCTCAATAGACCAAAAACTACATTTTGAAACGACCAACAAGCTGCTATCCCTACGTAGTCCCCAAAGAATTTTTGACAAATTTTTTGTAGTTTATACGAAAATGGAGCATAAATTTCTGAAATTTATTGATGCTTTTGATGTGAAACCAATTGGAGTGATAGCCCTAAGAGCCTTCTACAGGTATCTAAATTTTCTTTTGGAAAGTTATTGCAAAAATATGGAGTTATACTCCTTTTTCCAACGATATACCAGATTTGACTAGTTTTTAGAAAAACGACGATATCTCACTCATCCGGAAGAGTTAAAATTATATCCATCTCGCCACATGTACCTTAAACATGTACCAACATCTCAATTGGCTTTCCCAGGTGCCGTAAGACCACAAATATTCACAATCAACCCCTACAACCTGCTCGATACAAATTGCCGTAAAAATCACATTCTTCAAAACCAACCAAACACCATTTTAATTCCCCAAGACTCGATACAAAGCCATGCCCAATGACTTAACACTCTTTCAAACACAAAAACTCATAGATTTCCAGAATCAAACATTTCATGACTTGCTAAGTAGAGGTCGATAGGAGAGAATCGGAATACAACGCCAACTTTATTCGAAAGTCCCAAAAATAGCTGTTTCCAAACGACAAAACACGTTACGCTAGAATTAAGTAATATCGTTTTTCAACACTGAGAGGTTCATCGGTATGACATATAAAATTCACACTCATAGACTAACCATGCAACAGGAAATTTCAAAACAATAAGTTAAGAAACAACATATGCGATTCAAAAGCAATGGGAAAATATTCGAACTCGGAGTCGAACAATAAATCACCCAATGGGATCGACAAACTACGACGAATCAACATCATCAAAAGATGAAAAGTAAAGTCGCGAAATGTTTCAAAGATAATCATATAACAACAATGTTTTCATCATGTATCAAAATAATTTTATCATATCGCATCGAAATGTTTAAAGAAATTAAACTCTTCGCAAGAAGCGAATATCAAGATATATATAACCGTACACCATATAACGGATGCCGTATATATATATATATATATATATATATATATATATATATTAGATTAAATTATATATATATATAAAATATATATAATAATATTGTACGCGTATATATTTTTACTTATACCAAGTTCACCCCACATTGGTTACGCACGATAATTGCAATTCAAAAATACCACATAAGGCACAATAAAGGATCGGGAACGATGCGCGCAGCAGATATCGACAAATGGTGGAACGACTCGTAAAATTTTCAAAAATATTTATAGTCCTAGGGCATTAAAAAACTATTTCGCTATAATTAGTGCTCTGGATACCATTCTGTAACACCCCCAAAATACGATACACATCGGAATACAACATTTGGGGTGCTACTTCACGATACAATCACACAAGTCATAACGAACAACTATAAAAGTGATGTTTGTTAAATAAATTTAATTTATTTCGTTTGAAAAGGATCAGAGTACAAAGGTCCCAAAACTTATCGTAGAAATTTATTTCTACAAGTCACATCACGACTTCATTTCTAAAATATTTCTATCATTTATTGACACAAGTTCACCGAGTCACCGTCCTTGATATCCGCGTTCTGTCCCATCCAAGCCATCTTCAATACCTAAACCTGGGATACATGCTTAAAAACTTCAACAAAACGTTGAGTGAATTCATAGAGTTTACACATAACAATTTGAACGCATATTTGGTTCCACAAAACAACCATAACATTGCTTCATAAGGCAAGTTACATAATGATTTCCAACTAAATGAGCCCGTGTACCGAAACTTAACACATTCGTCCCGTAGGACAAAATAATGACAGGGAAGTATGCCACTTCCCCTAATACTAACCACAAAATGTCCGTTACAGGGTGCTCACCAACGGATTCAAACCCCAGACAGGGTTGTCAAACCAAATATAACTATTTTATGCATTAGCGTTTACCTACAACTAGGAAACTAACGGTCACACAGTAAAAGGCATATACTCAATAGTAATGGAATCAAAACATATTGCGTTCTCATTTTCATAAAACAACAAGTATCCCCCTCGCGGGTTAAAAACATTTAAAATAGTTCAAAAGCGAGGCATGAACTCACCTTAATCGAAGACGGCGATCAAACAATCTGAATAAATTACGGAACGTATCAACAACGATCTCGACCGCGACCTATAATTATGTCGCTCAATTATAACATACTTAAAAGTGCGATCAACGACGCGTACATCGTAACGGCAAAAACATATATATACTATATGTATATTCATACATGTGATGAGAAATCCACTTGCGCGACTTAGATCCTAAAACCCTATATGATTGAGTTACGATCATTCTTTCATTTATATTACACGTCACTTAATCGAAAACTTTCTATTTTTGGAAACTTTCTATTTTTAGAAAGTTACTATTTCCGAAAAGTTACCATTTTTAGTGAGTCTCGTCATCTAATTATATTTATAATAATATTTATTTATCTCATCGCACATTCAACGCTCAATTTGGTTATTATTTACCCATGTCGGGATTATGTCCCGTACGTTTACTAAAGTTACTATTTTTAGAATTATATTCATTTAAGAAAGTCGTTAAATCTATATTGTTGTACTCGTAAAAATAATAGTGTTTACTATTTTTATAAACATCCAACAAGTCTTGTATCAAACCGTTGACTTTCAAAAGTCAACGTTGGACTTTATTTGACTTTGACTTTATGTATATATATATATTGTTAGATCTGACCCGCTCAAAATGACCCATTACATCACATTTTCACGACTCGGACTCAAAAGATATTTTATGCAAAACGACATTCCGGACAACTTTTTAGTTTTAGCCGAGACCCGAAACGCGACAAAAAATGACCAAAATGCCCCTGCAAGTTTCTGTAGGAACTTGTGACATTTTTAATAAAAGTGCAGAATTTGACCTTGGGTTTTGACCCGTTATTACTTGGTTTTAAAACTAGCAAGCCTCGCGGCAAAGTAAAACGTCATTCCGAGCAACTTTCGTGTTTCGCCGGAAGGCTGAAACGGACTCGAAAGTGCTCAAAACGGACGTTTAAAATTCTGTCAGCAACTACACAAACCATTATAGCTGTTTGGAAATTTATAAGTTTTCAAATCTCGTCGTAACTTCTTCGTTATTAGGAGTTACGGGGCGTTCGAATTACCGAAACGATCGTAAAAATACCCTCTACCATATTTTCTAAACCAAAATTAGATTTTACAAAATCTCGAACCTCGTTTTCCGCGCCAAAGTTTCTGCTCAAAACTACGAGCTACGAAACGCACCAAAATCTATTTTTGACCCAAAATTTCATTCACGGCACATCTAAAATGGCCTATAATTCATATTTAACTCGCTCAATCAATCAATAACAAAAACTAACTAGACAACGCAATATCCAATGGATTTCATCACATGCATTAACCGAAAGTTATTCGAATCACAAAAATAAAAATAGCACTAGTATTAGGTACACTCACAATGCGTTATATAGCGACATCGGACAAAACCACGGACTCCCTTTGTCTTTGCCGAGGGTTCGAACCACACCAAAACCCAAAACCTTAACTTCTACAATTAAACCAACTCCCATAATACATTTATCTATAATTTCTACAACCACTTATCAACCGTAATGGCTTAAAACTAACTCGAACTCTAACTCCAAAAATATTCATTGCATGTTACTTTTTATTAGTGGGGATTTGTAGGTGATAACGAGGGAATTAATATTTTGAAGTCGGATCGTAATGCATGTGGATATTTCGGCGATGGTGGCGGTTTTATGGTGGTGGTGGTGCGTCCGGTTGGAGAGGACCAAGGGAAAAGAAAAGCAATTTTTTTACTAAAAGTGTAGGAGGGTGTGTTAGTTCCTTTATATAGGGGTACACTTTAAAACTTTGACACAAATGGTCCTTCCTTCCCTTTAGTCCTTACAAAACTAGTACAAAAGGTGTTTGTTTAGTTCGGTTTACGTAGCCGACCAAGGCTCAGGATAAAGTTTTCGTAACTATTTTTATTTCGTCCCACTAAACTTTGTTTTAAAACATTTAATAAAATGGGTACACTTTAAAACGCGAGTCCGGCTCAAGACAAGGAACAAAATGAAGAAGTCCGTCAAAAATATAAATTTTTCAAAATAAAATAAGTCAGGACGCGTCCTAATATTTATGATTCCCGAAACGCTTAACGGTCGTGCGGTCGAATGTTGACTCGCAAATCAACTAAAAATAAAAATTATGAAATTTCTCCAAATCGTTCGTAATAAAATACGAAAATAATTATTCTCGACCAATAAAATATTAAATGTCGACGTTCATTCACATGAACGCATAAAATAATAATTATGACGCCGAATTTGCGATCCTCATACGTGTCGTAAAACTCGGGTTGGTACATTTAGTCTCCCAATTATACAACTTATAGCCTTTTTGATTGACAGGATAACCAATGAGCACACTTTTGATTCCTCTGTTGTCAAACTTATCTTTATGAGGCCTAATATCAGCAGCATAACAAAGACACCCAATCACCCTCAAATAATCATAAGTAGGAGGCTTACCATATAACTTTTCAAAAGGAGATTTCCAATCCAAAAGCTTGACTGGCATCTTGTTGATAAGATAAGTTGCAATTAAGATACATTCACCCCAAAACTTTAAAGGTAAATTACCATATAGCCTAATAGCTCTAGCAGTATCAAGTAAGTGTCTATGTTTTCTCTCTACCCTGCCATTTTGCTGGGGAGTATGAGCTATAGACTTCTGATGAAGAACACCATGAGCTTGAAAGAAAGAAGCACAAGTCTTATTGACTATTTCTGTTCCATTGTCTGATCTCACAACCTTTGGCTGACTTTGGAATGAGTTTTAACAAAAGCAAAAAAGGAAACTAATATCTGTGAAATTTGTTCCTTTGTATGTACTAAATAAGTCCATGTTGCTCTTGTATTGTCATCCACAATAGTACAGAAATAATGCTCACCCTTCAAAGCAGCTTGTTTATAGGGGCCCCATAAATCAACATGTATTAAATGGAAAAGGGTATGAGAAATACTATCACTTTTAAGGAAAGGAAGTCTATGATGTTTAGACAGCATACAACATTCACATGTAAAATTTGAAAAATCTATGGATTTATACAATGGTATATGAGACAACTTTGAAACAGACGAATGCCCCAATCTGGCATGAAAAGTATTTACATCTAGAACATTTTTAGACACTGAATTGCTAAAGGATTCCTGAGACAAAGAGGTACTAGGAATTGAATTCAAATGAGAGGCTTAAAATTCAGAGATGCTAGCTGAAAAGGCAATAGGATCAATGGTTGGTTTGCAGATGTATAAGCATTTTGAACCTTTTCTAACTGCAACAATTTGTTTAATTGAAGGGTCCTGAAAACAACAATAATTTGGGTAAAAATGAGCAACCAAATGATTGTTTTGAATAAGTTGTCCCACAGAAAGCAAGTTTAATTGAAACTCAGGAACATAGAAGACATTTGTGAGAATCAATGATGGTGCTAACTGAACTTTACCAACAATTGTGACTATTTTTGAGTTACCATCAGGCAAATGCACAATTATTGGATTTTTAAGATGTGTGACTGAGATGAAAAGGTTAAAGTTGGGTGTCATATGATTTGAGGCCCCTGTATCTTTTATCCAGTCCTCTTTAATATTCATATGTGGATGACAAAATAGTGCAAAGGAAGCTGTACAACAAGAGAGGATACATGCATGTGAGGTGCTAGCATGATCTCTTAAGACCTGTTATCACCTCATTTTCCCTTAAACATCTTCATCATCTCCTGACACACAGCTGCTACTAATCTTTGATCAACACCTCCTCCTATCTCATTCTCATAAC